>VYZP01062028.1:0-26417 GCA_013400635.1 Hypocryptadius cinnamomeus | reverse complement strand
GGAAGTGGGGGTGGGGGGGTCACCGGGGAAAGGAGGCAACGGCACAAAACGGGGTCGGGGTTACGGTAGGGGTGGGGCATCACCCCAAAATAAGGTCAGGGTTGGCCTGGAGGTGGGGCAGCACCCCACGAGGAGATCGGGATTGCCATAGAGGCAGGGCAGCGCCCCAAAATGGGGTCAGGGTTTGCCCAGAGAAGGGACAGCACCCCAAAATGGGCTTCACATTACCATAGAGACAGGGCAGCACCCCAAAATGGGGTCAGGATTACCATGGAGATTCAACAACTGCTACTGATGCCTTCGAGGGGCACAATCATCCCCTCCAAAGCCCAGGGCTTCCTGGGAGCCCCCTGCCAGCCATGGGATGTGTCCTCTGAGGGCACCCACAGAGTCCTGGCAGCGCCCTGCCACCTCCTGCCCACAGATCAGCCAGGGAGATCCCAGCTCAGAGCCAGTGACACCCACCCTCCTGCGTGGTGGCACACCAGGGCCACCAGAACCTCCCGAGCTGTGTGGGATGGCACTGCCACACTCACTAGGCCAGTGCCACATCCTGAAATCCTGGTGCTGTTGGGTTGGGCAGGGGGTCAGCACCTTTCCCCATGCCCAGCAGCCATGAGACACCAGCACAGACTGCCTGTCCTTGTCCCCATCCTCATCCCCTTCCTTGTCACCATCAGCATCCCAAAAACTTTCCTCAAGGCCTCAGCTGAGCACTCACAAGGCCAGGCTGGTTTTCCCACCCGCTGCAGCCACCACGGGGCAAGCGGTGGCCAGGCAGGGCTAGCACAGAGTGCCAGCAGGCAGGGCACAGGCACAGGCAGGGCACAGCCAGGGCACAGGGAGGGCACAGGCACAGGGAGGGCACAGGCAGCCCCCGGGCTCCTGCCCTCCTGCCCACAAATGGCCCTGCCTGTTGCTGAGCAGCGGCAGAGCTGCCACCGGATCCCGCTCTGCCGCCACCAGCTGCTCTCCCCGGCAGACGGACGGACGGACGGACAGACGGAGGCACCGCCTCAGCCCCGGCTGCCGGGCAGGTGCAGCTCTGCCGCGGCTGCCACGGGGCGCAGGGCGGGTGTGACGCGGTGCCAGCACAGCTGGTGCACCTTGTCCCCGGGGCAGAGCGCAGCTGGCACAGGACACAGGGCCCGGCCACCGCCTGCACCGGCGGGGCACCGCAGGGGGCTTGTGGCATTTTTGGGGACAGTAGAGGAGGGAGTAGAGGGGGGAACCCACCCCCCGGAGCAGCCCCTCCTCACCTTCAACCCGCGGCGGAGCAGAAAAGGTGACAAAGGAGGCGCCATCCCCAGTCCCACCCTGCTCCCATCACAGTGCCCTGGTCCATTCTCCAAGTCCCCCTCCACAACAGGGGTGCTCAGAGCCTGAGCTTGAGCTGCTGTCACAACATCCCCACCGGGGCTCCCCAAAATGGACCAGTCAGTAGCAGAGCAAAGCCAGCAGCACAGCCAGGCTGGTTTTGGGGTGTGCATGGGTTGGCAGAGACCCCAGCCACGTTGCTCCATGTGTCCCATCAAAGACAGTCGTACCCTTTTGGGGTGCCCCAGGACATCCCTGGTGGAGGGGACCCACCTTTCTGTCCCCATCTCCACCTGTCCCCGCTCATTCCCTGGAGCAGGTGGCCACGGTTCCCAGGGAGGGTTTTGGGGGGGGGGTCTTACCTCCAGGGGTGCAGGGTTAGTAAGGGGCTGCAGGGGCTGCAGGGGCTGCAGGGGCTCAGCAGCGTCGGGCTCTGGCTGCTCGGAGACAGGCTGCAAGGCAGGACGAGCCGGCGCGGTGTCAGCGGCTGACGGATGGCGCTGGTGGCCCCTCGGTGGCACCGTGCCCTGGGGCTGGAGGGGGCCGGGGGCCCAGAGGGGAGGGGACAGGGGCTGGGGGGGTCAGGCAAGGAAAATGAGGCAGAGCTGGAAGGGGAGAGCAGAGGACAGCAGGGNCCCCCCGCGCACCCGACCCGGCCCGTCCTGTCCAGCGGCGGCCCCGATCCGGAGCGCTCCCGGGATGTGCCGGGGAGCTGCCGCTGCTGAGGCACCGCAATGCCAGCACAGCCCCGGTACAGCCCCGGTACAGCCCCGGCACAGCCCCGGTGCATCCCTAACCGTGCCGGTAGGGCTGCAGTGCATCCCTAACACCGCCCCAGTGCTCCCGCCGTGCATCCCCAGCACAGCCCCAGCACAAACACCCAGGGCAGCTCTGCAGCAGCCCCCTACCACACCCCAGTGTACCCCAGTACACCCTAGGGCTGCTCAGAGCACCCCAATACACCCCAGTATACCCCAGTACATCCCAGTACACTCCAGTACACGCCAGTAGTGCTCAGAACACCCCAACACACCCCAATGTGCCCCAGTACAGCCCAGGACTGCTCAAAACACTCCAATACACCCCAGTACAATCCAGTACATCTCAGTACACTCCAGTACTGCTTAGGACCCCCCAACGCACCCCAGTACACCCCAGTACATCCCAGTACACGCCAGTAGTGCTCAGAACACCCCAACACACCCCAACACACCCCAGTACAACCCAGGGCTGCTCAGATCACCCCAACACACCCCAGTGTACCCCAGTACAGCCCAGGGCTGCTCAAAACACTCCCACACACCCCAGTACACCCCAGTACCTCCCAGTACACTCCAGTACTGCTCAGAACACCCCAACACACCCCACTAGACCCTAGTACACTCCAATAATGCTTAGGACCCCAACACACCTACAGCAGAGCACAAACAGCCCAGTACACCCCAGTTAGCCCCAGCACATCCCAGTTAGCCCCAGCACACGCCAGTTAGCCCCAGCACATCCCAGTTAACCTCAGCACATCCCAGTTAACCCCAGTACACCCCAGTTAACCCCAGCACATCCCAGTTAACCCCAGCACATCCCAGTATGCCCCAGCAGATGAGCAATCAGGTCCCTGCAGTGCCAGAGAACATGATGATGCCACCCCAGATTTGGGGACAACAAGCCCTGGTGCCATTCAACAGCCGTCCCTGGTGCCACCCACGGTGGCAGTGCTGTGTCCCAGGTGTGACCCTCCCGGTGACACCCAGCCCCGCCCTGGGTGGCCCAGCTCGGGGACTTACGCTCTTCCTCGTCGCGGCAGGCTCAGCTCCTTCTGCAACGAGACAAGCACGAGGTGGGGTCAGAGCGTGGCCCTGGGAGTCGGGGGGTGCCACCTGCCACTCCTGCCAGCCACACCCACACACCTGGCAGCACCCCACTGCCACACCTGGCTGTCACCGCAGGATCGATCCCCACTCACGGTGCCCACGGTGAGGGTGACAAATCACCCAGCACAAGAGGACATCCAGTGTCCCCAGGGCTGCTGGTCCCACGGCCAGGCCCAGGAGCGATGGCACAAGGGCAGTGCAGGGGGAGCAGCACCCACGTGCCCAGCTGGAGCATGGGCCTAGGATGGTGGCTTCACCCTGTCCCCCACCTCGTCCCCCCCGGCCCGGGAGTGGGAAGCAGCCAGCAGCCCCTAGGTTATTTATTTTTCCAGCCTCTGGGAATATTTCTTGTGAGAACTGTTTGCTCACAGGTGGTGCAAAGGGCCAAAGGGCAGCTGGGGACAGGAACCCATGCCAGTGCCATCCTCCTGGTGTGCTGGGCACCGTCCGGCTCCAGCACTGCTCTGGTCCCCACCCGTGTGCCACCTGTCACCCCACAGAGTGTCACAGATTCCGCCAGCACACTGTGAGTGGCACAACGTGGGCAGGCTGATGTGTGCCCTGGCACACGGTGGGATGCAGGGACATGAGGCAGCTGCAGGTGCTGGTTAATGCCCCATCATTGCCCTGACCCTGTGCCCACCGCTCCCGTACCCCTGAGCAGCCAGGACCCATTTTTGGCACAGGCACAGAGCTCCCTGCGGGCTGGAGCTGCTGCCACCCATGTGGGGACCCCCAGCAGCATCCATCCACCCCCCAAAGCCCGGGGTAGCCATGCCCCATCCTGCTGCCCACGCCACGCAGCCCCTGTGGAAATCCCGGGATTGGGGCGCGCTGCAACGCAGTGATGCAGCAGCATTGCCATGGCAACGGGTGACATCATGCCTGGGTGCACAGGGACTCGGCAGCCCCGGGGCCCACGGGTGCATGTCTGCCCCGGGGTGGCATGGGACACGTCTGTGGGTGCAGGGACAGGGGACAGGGCGTGGGTGTGGGTGTCCCTGTGCACCCAGCACGGGCTGACCCCAGGCCCGGGCAGGGTGAGGGGATGCAGGGTCCTTACATGGAGCGGGAGCCCCCAGCACCCTCAGCCAGCCCTGCTGTCACCCAGCCTGATCCCCAGCCACACCTGGAGCTGTGCCACCGGCCACCAGCCCCTGCGCAGGGCAGGAGGCAGAGGGGGGGTCACGCTGGGGGTTTTACTGCTCAGCTGTGTGCAGATGGAACACTGGGACAGAGGACTGTCCCCCATGGTCACCCACACCCATCTATGGGTGCCAGTGCTCAGAGAACCCAATACCCTTCACTGCCAGGGGCTCTCTGGCCACTCTGTGTCCCCAGGGACATCCAGAGCATCCCCGGTGGCCCTGAGGACACCTGTGGGGTAGTGTCACAGAGCCAGCACCCACAGGGTGCCTGACACACCGGCACTGTCCAGCACTGTGCCTGTCCCTTCAGCAAGTCCCAGAGGGAGCCAGGATTAACCATCAGCTGATCCCTGTGAGGACAGCATTAGGGACTGCACTGGGGACATCACCGGGATGGCATCAGTGATGGCAGTAGGGATGGCATCAAGGGACAGCATCGGGGACAGCATTGCTGCTCAGGGCTTTGGGATTAAGCCCCTGGTGGGAGCCCCTTCCCACCCCTCCTGCCACGGGCATCTGGGCACTCAGCCGGGTGCCACGGCTCTGCCCTTCCCGGGACTGCCAGGAACGACACCCACAGCCCAGAGCCCCGAAGCCCGCGGCCGTGGCTCTGTCCATCGCATCCGCGGGGAGGCAGCTCCCGCACAGGGCTCTCTCCCGGGCTGAGCGTGCAGCGGAGCGCAGCTGCCCGCGGAGCTGCCAGCTCGGATGAGGGCAGCGCCGTGCCATCCTCCAACCGCGCCGACAGCTCCGCCCGGGCCCCCGGATACTGCAGATGGGGATGGAGGCGTCAGGTCACCCGGAAAATCCGGCTCAGCACTCAGCTCTGCCAGCCGGGGGGTCCCCGGTCATCACCCCTCCGAGCGTGGCAGTGAGCGCCGGGTTCCTGCGGGAGCGGCTGCAGGATGGGCAGGAGGATGGATGGGTGTCCCTCTGCCTAAGGGAGCAGGAACGCCAGGCAGGAGAGGGGCTCAGAGAGGGGCTGGCACAGCGGTTCGGCACGAACCGGCATCGGGAGCTGGGCTGGAGGGACCACGGTGCTCCCACGGGAGCCCCCACACGGCTGGGTACCCCCCGCCAACATCCCAGGGCATAGCTGGGGCTCAGACCCTGCCAGGCTCCCGGGTGGGTGCCCGGAGCTGGGGCTCAGACCCTGCCAGGCTCCCGAGTGGGTGCCCGGAGCTGGGGCTCAGACCCTGCCAGGCTCCCGAGTGGGTGCCCGGAGCTGGGGCTCAGACCCTGCCAGGCTCCCGAGTGGGTGCCCGGAGCTGGGGCTCAGACCCTGCCAGGCTCCCGAGTGGGTGCCCGGAGCTGGGGCTCAGACCCTGCCAGGCTCCCGAGTGGGTGCCCGGAGCTGGGGCTCAGACCCTGCCAGGCTCCCGAGTGGGTGCCCGGAGCTGGGGCTCAGACCCTGCCAGGCTCCCGAGTGGGTGCCCGGAGCTGGGGCTCAGACCCTGCCAGGCTCCCGAGTGGGTGCCCGGAGCTGGGGCTCAGACCCTGCCAGGCTCCCGAGTGGGTNGCCCCGCCGGTGCGCCCGGGGCGCCGCCCAGCGGCCCCGCCGCGTCACCGGACGCGCATCAGCACCGAGCCCGGGGCTGGCACGGCATGGGGCTGGCACGGCACAGCATGGGGCTGGCACGGCATAGGGCTGGCATGGCACAGTATGGGACTGGCACACCACGGGCTGGCACAGCATGGCATGGGGCTGGCACGGCACAGACTGGCATGGCATGGCATGGCGCTGGCACAACATGGGGCTGGCACAGGACAGCATGGGGCTAACATGGCATGGGACTGGCACAGCATGGGGCTGGCATGGCATGGGGCTGGCATGGTACAATGTGGGGCTGGCACGACATGGGGCCAAAGCAACACAGCATGAAGTGGCACGGCACAGCATGGGGCTGGCATGGCCTGGGCATGGCACAGCAGGGGGCTGGCATGGCCTGGGAGTGGCACAGCACGCCATGAGACCCACATGGCCCAGGGCTGGCATGGTACAGCACAACATCAGACAGGAAGAGATGAGGCTGACATGGCATGGGGCTGAAATGGCAAGGGGCTGGCACAGCATGGCAGGGTGTGGGGCTGACAGGGCATGGTACATTCTGGGTTTGGCACAGTCTGCCTGGCTCAGTACAGCCCAGTGTAGCACAGTCTGGCATGGCATGGCACGGTATAGCACTCCAATCATGGGGTTGGCAAAGGCTGGCACAGTCTGCCTGGCTCAGCACATCCTGGCACTGCAGAGTCTGCCACATCATGGCACAGCACAGCATGGGACAGCCCAGGCCTGGCACAGCCTTTTTTGCTTGGCACAGCCTTTTTTGCTTGACACAGCCCAGCACAACAGCTGTGGCACACAGGTGATGTCCTGGGGCTGGCACAGTCTGCCTGGCATGGTACAGCCCATCATGGCAGGGCCTGGGGCTGGCACAGCAGGGATGGGGTTGGGGGCCTGGTGTGGTCCAGCCCAGGTCTGTTCTGGTTGCCACAGAGCTGCACAGAGTGTGTGGCCTGGGCAGCACTGCCCAGTACAGCCCAGCATGGCATGGCACAGCATGGTCCAGCATGGCACAGCTTGGCATGACACAGCATGGCCTGGGCTGGTTCAGCATGGCACAGCCCAGTTCAGCCCAGTCCAGCCCAGTCCTGTCTGTTGTGGCACAGCAAAGCCCAGCACGGTCCAGTTTGGCACGGCACAGCTTGGTGTGTACCCCCACCCCGGGCAGGACAGGGGGACACACAGGGAGGGCACACGGAGGTGCCAGGGGACCCTCTGTGCCCCCGGCCCGGCCGTGCCCACGCTGTCCCGGCAGCGCAGGGACACTCCCGCCACCGCCGCCCTCCGGCCCCGAGCAAGGGCCACACAAGGGGCGGCTTTCTGCGGGAACAAGGGCACTCTGTGCGCGGCCCGCGGTGCCACCCGGCTCCACCGTCGCGGGTCACCCCCCCCGTCACACGGCTCTGGTGTCCCGGTGCCACCGCGCTCTCCTGCCTCACTGGGGCTTTGTTCTCGCGGCGCACGGAATGAGTGGCTCTGGGGACAAGTACAACAGCCCCCCCCCAAAAAAAAACCCAGTGAACCCCAGCCTGGAGATTCACCCCCTTACGGGCAGAGCGCCAGAAATACGCTTTGTGAAAAAAAAAAAAAAAAAAAAAAGAAAAAAAGTAAAAAAGAAAAAAAACCCAACCAAAAACCCCAAGACTCATCTTTCGCTTACCTTGCGCTTCTGGCCGTGCCGGGGCACGTGGAGCCGCCGGGACACGCGGTGCGGCCGCGGGGCAGGGCCGGCCTCATCCCGGCAGCCGTGCCGGCAGAAAAAGGGGATATTTTGATTGCTTTCTCTTTTGTTTTTGGTAAAAGTGGGGCATGCACTCACGTCTAGGGCTCTGCCCCGCCTGGGAACGGCAGGCTCTCAGCAGAAGAGGAAACCCCAAGCGCGGGAAGCCGCGCTGAGCACCGGGGCTGCCGCCACGCCCGAGAGGGGCACGGAGGGGTGCGGGGGCACGGGGCAGCGGGAAGGGCAGCGGAGCCCCGGGTCCGGTGTGGGACAGCCCGGGTGGGCGATGCTGGGGTGGCTGCTGGCGGCGCTGGCGGCGCTGGCGCAGGGCGGTAAGTGCTCCTGCGGTGCTGGGAGATGAGAGATAACTTCAGAAGACTTTCAATGAATGATTCGGGGGCGATAAGACCTGGGGAGCTCCCGGAGAGAGATGGAGATACTCACCCAAAACCGCAGGGACGGAGTAAAGACGGTGAATCCCCGCTGGCAGCGGGCAGGAGCCGGGGCGAGCGACACCGGCATCACCGGGGAGGGGGAACACGGGGGGCTTGGGGTGAGAATCGCGGGTGCCTCTGCTCTGATTCCCCATTTGAGCAACACGGCAAGCAAGCAACAGCCACACCACTGCTCCCCCCATGCACGGGATGGAGCTGGGATGCAGGAGCTTCCAGCCACCGCCCTGTCCCGCAGGCACCCTGGCAGCCCACGACGTCTCCTGCTGGAAGACATGCAACACCGTCAAGCCTTTCCGCTGCTCCTGGCCGCCCCTCGGCCCCGCCGGCAACACCTCCTACGTCCTGAACCTCTGGTGAGTTGGGCAGCGCGGCGGGGAGGGGGAGCCCATGGGATGAGTCCCGGATGCCACCCTGTGCCCGCTCCCTCCCCAGCTTTGAGAAGCGCGGCCTGTGCCACCGGTTTGAGGCGGGCACGGTGACCAGCTACAGCCTCTCACGCAGCCGAGTGTACATCTTTGTTAACGCCACGGCCTGGGTGGAGGCACGCTGGGGGGACCAGGTGCACAGGACCCCCAACCACACCCTTCACCTCAACGAGGCTGGTGAGTGCCCCAGGGAGCAGGCTGGCAGCCAGCACCGGCACTAAAAACTGCCAGACCACCCAAAACTGCCTCATCTTTCCAGTCAAACTGGATCCACCTCCTACTGGGATGTCCTTCTCCAAGACCGGTGGCCAGCTGAGGGTGCGGATGCCACAGCCAGAGTGCCAGAGCCTGGAGCAGCCACCACAGCACGAGGCTCGCTTCTGGAGGGTGGGAGACAGCAGCTGGACACAGGTAAAAATGCTGTTTGCTGGAGCTGGCAGTGGCTGACAGCACAGTCAGGAACACCACGGCAGCCCAGGGAGTGTGGGGGCTCAGGGATGTCACTGTCCCCCCCCAAACCCAGCTGTGCCCCATCTGTTTCCCTGGGTTATCAGCTCTGCCTTGTCCTCTGGCCATGGGATCCTGCTGCTGCTCATAACAGGATTCTCAGGGATTACACAGAAAAAACCCCAGATTATAGTAATGACGACAATGGATCAAATCCAGATGCTTGTCCCCGGTGAAGCTGTCACAGCTGGGGAACCCCCATCCCTCTCAGCTGCTGCCAGGAGGGTCCCAGGATTGAGGGGGCCTCTGGCCACCATGTCCCCTGCACTGTTTGGCTCTCTCAGCCCCTGGGGTGTTTGGGGGTCACAGGGCAGCACTGATGTCCCAGTAAAATACTGGTTTTACTGGCTGGGTGTCTCCATGCCTGGTTCTCTCTGCAGGTGACATGTGAGACAGTGATGGTGACAGATGAAGAAAACTCAGGTTGGTTGAGCCTGTGGGGTTGCTGGGGACAAGCATCTCCTGGGGGTGCTCCCCAGCCAGCAGCCTGTGATGGCCAAAAGCTGGGGAAAGGAGAGATCACCCCCAGGTGACCCTGCCACCCTCTCTAGTGACCTGTGCCCTGGGGGTCAATGGCACCTTCGTGGTCCAGCTCCGGCACAAGCCTCCCCACTGGAGCAGATACTGGAGTGACTGGAGCAGCAACATCTCTGTTCCCGAGGGTGAGGAAGAGGAGGGGAGCCTGGTGAGATCCCAACAGCTCCCAAAAATGTTGATGGCTCAGTCAGGCCTGTTCCTCCTGCAGAAATCCTGAGGAGGCCGGTGCTGAGCCACCAACTGGGCAAACTGGGGAGAGACGGGCAGCGGGTGCTGAGGCTGAGCTGGCAGGTACAGTGGCATCTCTGGGGCCTTCCTGGGTGTCCCCCACCATTTCATCCCCTGAGTCACCCCCTTTTCCTCTCCAGCCAGTCCTCAAGGAGCAGACGAATGTCACCTACAAGCTGGACATCAACATGCTGGCGTGTGGCTGTGCAGAGTCAGATGAGGAGGACACGGTGGTGCTGGGCGGGGAGGTGACAGAACACAGCCTCACCCTGTCCGGGGCGGAGTACGAAATCCTGCTGACCGCCGTCAATGCCGCGGGGCAGGGGCCGGCGCAGCAGCTCCGTGTGCCGGCAGAGCAGCGCGCAGGTACCCGCCCCTCTAGAAACGCTGAGCCCCTCCGGCAGCCCTCAGGGCGTTATTTTTCCCAGCTACCCCGAATATCCCCCGTTTCATCCCAGATCTCAGCTTCAAGGAGATCAGCGTGGCCGGCAGCACCGTGACAGCGCAGTGGGAAGCGCCGGTGGCCGGCGGTGCCTTCTGCTTCGAGCAGCAGACGCTGCCAGAGCCCCCGAAACGGGGAGTCTGCATCCGGCAGGAGTTCCCTGCCAACAGCACCCACGTGCAGACAGGCAAGGGAGCGCCCCAAGCCCCCGCTGTCCCCCCAGCCGGGGTCAGAGGGTGTAACCAGCAGCCCCGGTTGTCCCCAGGAGCGCTGGCAGAGCCGGGCTGTCACCGCCTCGCCGTGCACGGCTGGGACACGGAGCGCGGCTGGGCCACCTTCGCCCTGGGGCACCGCTACGCCGGCAATGGTGCGTGTGCGAGCGCGGAGCATCCGAGAGCGGAGCAGCCGCACCTGCTGCACTCCAGAAGAGGCGCTCCCGAAATAATCCCCAGGTTTTTCGCTCGCAGATTCGCTGGACGTGCCCTTCAACATCAGCAGCGGGGATGCCGCGGCTGTGCTCCGCTGGGAGCCGTCCCCACGGGCCGCCTGCCCTGGCGCGCTGGCCAAGTACCTCGTCTGCCACTTGGCCGAGGGGGACAACGTGACCTGTGAGTGGGAGTCCCAATCCCCGTGGGGCAGGAGGAGGGTGCCAGACTGCCCCACATTCGGTTTTGTTTGCCCAGACAGCGAAGTGGATGCCACGGCATCAAACTACACCCTCGAAAACCTCCAGCCTGGCACAGGCTACAGGGTGGGTGTTCGGGAGGTGACAGAGGACAGCGAGAGGACCTGCAGTGCTTGGTGGCCCTTCCAGACCAAGGCGCTGGGTAATGGCTGAGACCCCGTGCCCTCCCCACTCCCCACGGGGTGCTCTCTCCACTGTGTGCTCGCCCTCACCCCAAAACGTCTCCTGTGTCCCTGCTGGGGCAGGAATGCCACCACCCAGCCATGCTTCCCCTCAGGTCCCCAGGGAGAACCGTGGAGAGGTAACCTGAACTACCTGGGCATCTGGCTCGGTCTCCCCGCTGCAGCTGCCATCTACCACCTGAGCAAAAGGAGGTGACAAAGAGCCCTCGTCCCCAAAGCCGCTCAGGCCACTCCACCATTACTCAACCCCTCACCAACCACTCCCTCCCCAGGGCTTGCCGCCTCCTCTTCCCACCCCTTCCCAAGCCCGTGGGCACCAAAGCCATCCAGTTCTCGGCCGGCGAGATGGGCCAGGTGAGGTGGAAGGCGCAGGAGGGGCAGATCCCGCAGCCCCAAACGCCCACGCACAGCCCTGGCACGGAATGTTCCACCCCAAACCCACCCAACCCTTAGGGCCAGCCCCGGACGGGCCTCCTGGAGCCCTCGGAGAGGTTCAACCCAGCCGAGCTGCTGCTGACAGAGCGGGATCCCAGCGAGGAGACGACTGCCACGGGCATCCAGAGTGCGGTGCCACTCCCCGACGTGTCGCAGCTCGGCCCCGCGCTGGAAAAGCCGGCGACAATGTTGGTGTCCCCGGCGGGCTGTGGGGAGGAGCTGCCCTTCGCCTACCGCAGGCAGGAGATGCTGAGCCCGGTGGGATCTCCACCCTCTGGCAGCACCAGCTGCACCGGGCACCCACCCGGAGAGGAGGAGGAGGAGGAGGAGGAGGAGGAGGAGGAGGAGGAGGAGGAAGAGGGAAGGCAGGGGCTGCATCAGCCGCTGATCCCCATCGCCCTGCTCATCTCCGACAAACCCATCATCATCAGGGATGAGGAAGGATGGGATCTCCCGCCGGAGAAGTCGGTGCCGCAGCCATCAGCAGGCTGGAGCGGCGGGGATGGGCACGGGGTGCCCCCTGGAACGCGGAGTGTCTGTGTGGGACGCTGAGTGCCCAGTCCGAGGGTGGCACCGGCACTTTCAGGGGCGTTTCTGGTTTCCAGGGCACGGAAGGCGATGCCTCTGGATGCAGCATTGCACCGGGACAGGTTTTGGCCACGTAATTTCCAGCGTCAACCTTTCACCGGTGACAAAACCCGAGCAAAGGCGGCTGCAGAGCCTGGCCAGGACCGAGGGTATTTCCATGCCTGGATTGGGAGGAGAGGCAGAACTTCATCCCAGCCGGCTGCTACCTCTGAACCGGTATCCTGGTGGGGATGCAAAAAGCCCCAGCACTAAACACCAGCTACCAAAAAAAAATAAAAAAAATTAAAAAATTAAACACAAACATTAAAAAATTAAAATAACTGCACAAAGCAGCAGGACTGAGATGGTTTTTCCTCGCGTGACCCGAGCAGATTACAGCAAGGATTTAGAGCTGAGGTTCAATCCACGGGGCTGGGAAGGACACGGCCAGGCAGCCAGGACGGGGGTGATCCATGGGGCCCCCAGCCCCTTCCCGTGGGGCCACGCCGCCGCCTCGGGCCTTATCTGGGACACAACAGGAGACGAAAAGCGATCTGTGGTTTTCTCTGCCTGACGCTGCGGTGTTTACTTGCTGAGACGGCAAAAAAAAAATCTTAAAAAACAAAAAGCTACGTGGGTTTAGTAACACGGGGAAATCCAGGTGCACAGCCGCGGTGTCTGAGCCATTGACACTCGGCCTCCGAGCTGCTGCTCTTGGCTCCACTCGTGTTTTGCAAAGTATTTCACTCCAATTGCACCGCAGCAGCGGCACCCGCGGGCGGAAACCGCGGCGATGGCACCGGAGACAGAGCCCCGGGGCGGCTCCTGCAGCCGGACCTCGGCGGGGACAGCCGGGGTGGCTTCGTGGCCGCTGCCAGCGCTCCAGGGGTGAGGCGGCTGCAGGGCTGCTGCTCCCACGGCTGGGGGTCTCATCCAGATGGGACCCACATCACTGTGCCACCAGTGCAGTGCCACCAGTGCAGTGCCACCAGTGCATTGTCACCAGTGCAGTGACACCAGTGCAGTGACACCGGTGCCATGCCACCAGCACACTGCCACCAGTGCATTGTCACCAGTGCAGTGACACCAGTGCAGTGACACCAGTGCTTTGTCACCAGCGCACTGCCATCAGTGCTGTGCCACCAGTGCCATGCCACCAGCACACTGCCACCAGTGCAGTGCCACCAATGCAGTGCCACCAGTGCAGTGCCACCAGCGCCATGCCACCAGCGCTGTGCCACCAGCACCATGCCACCAGTGCACTGCCACCAGCGCTGTGCCACCAGCGCAGTGCCACCAATGCAGTGCCACCAGCGCCATGCCACCAGCGCTGTGCCACCAGCACCGTGCCACCAGTGCAGTGCCACCAGCGCCATGCCACCAGCACCGTGCCATCGCTGTGCCGCCGCTGTCCGGCCCCGCGCGCCCAGCCCGGCTCAGCCGCTGGTGGAGCCACGAGGTGGCACCAGCCCCACGTCCCCACGGCGATTCCCAACCTCTTGGCAGAGCAGATCCATCGCTCCCTCCCTGCGTGTGGCAGGAGTCCGTGTCAGGCCCCCGTGCCTCTCCAGCCCCCCCAAATCCTGGGGATCGGCTGGAGGGGGAAGATCTGGCATCCTGCCACGCAGAAGCGCAGCGCAGAGATCAGATTTAGGGATTTTCTTGGGATTTGGGCGATGCCAGGCTCTCTTCAGAGCACAGCAGGCTCATGTGGAGGAAGTATCTGGTTACAGGCAGGGAGGCACGCTCGGGTTTCAGCCCGGCCCCTGTTTACAGCCGGTTTTGGGGGTCAGAGTGAAGAGGGAAAGCGCTGAGGGTCACTGGAAGCTCAGCATGCTCGGGTGGCAGCAGTAAACACACGGCCAGGCTCGGGGCCAGCGATGCCAGTTAATCATTCCAGCCCATGGAATGAGTTCACAGCAGGACAGCCAGGCCTGGCCACTGCATTAAAAACACCCTGGGCAGGGAGGGGACACGAGACCCCCCCTCATGGGGTCGCTCCCCAGGGATCCATCCCATCCATGGTGCCACTCACACCCCCCCTGACACTTTCAGGGATGGCCCTGTCCCCACCAGTGGCCCTGTCCCCACCAATGGCTCTGTCCCCACCAGCGACCCCGTGCATTTTTCCCCACAAGTGTCCCAAGCTGGCCAGTGCTCTGCCAGGAACACGGTGCCATGTGGAGCCATGGACGTGCCAGGGAAAACTAATCAAGCCAGGCTTGCCAATTAGTGCTAGAGAGCAGCTCAGGACTTGCTAATTAGTTTAAATTTCACAGGACTGGTTTCCAAATGAGTCCTCAGGCGCCACACAGAGCTTGGTGACCCAAGGACAGCTGCCAGGACAGCTTTTGCGGCCAGGATGTGACTTTGCCTGCTCCTCTAGCCCAGCACAGCACCCAGACATGCCACAGGGCATTGGTTAGGCCTGGCAAGAGCCACTGCCACCCACAGCCAGAGGACAACTCATTACACCCAGCAGGGGACTCATTACACCAACGGGGACTCCTTCCAGGACAGCTCTGGGATAAGCAGCCAAAATCCATCCCAGCAGGGAAGACAAAGGTCAGCCCAGTGCCATTAGGATGCATCAACCCCAAAGTCAACCCGTGGGGTCCCCTGTTCACACCCAACAGTGCCAGCACTGCCCACTCACCACTGGTGACAATGTCATTTGCTGGCACAAGCATCCCTCCCCTAAAAAGGAAAAACCCCTTTTCTCCCTGTTCTCACAGGGTCCCTGTGCTGTGTCCCCAAAAGCAAATGGCCCTGGGGACACGTGCCCATGGATTGACCTGGCTCCACTTGCTCCTGTGGAGTGGAAAATTCAGCACTGCATCCCAAGGAAGCAGGTGGGGCGGCCAGAAGGAGCTGCAGGGAGGTGGGGGCAGCCTGGGGATTTGCTCTGGGCTCCCTGATTTTACAGAATCACAGGATCATGAAGGTTGGAAAAGGCCTCGGAGATCATCGAGTCCAACTCCTGATCCAGCACTGCCCAGCCCACCACTAACCCATGTCCCCAAGTGCCACAGCCACACAGCTTTTAAATCCCTCCAGGGCTGGTGACTCCCCCACTGCCAGGGCAGCCTGTGCCAGTGCTTGACAACCATTTCCATGAAGAAATTTTTCCTAATATCCAACCTAAGCCTTCCCTGGTGTGACTTGAAGACATTTCCTCTTGATTTTGGGGGATGTGATCTCAGAGATAGAACACAAAATAGCCAGAGGGGTTTGCTAAGGCCCCATCAACATCAGCTCCTGGGGGGTCTGAGCCCCTGCAGGAGAACTCCATCCCTGCAGGCCCAGACTGATATTTTAACACCAGATTAAGATGTTTTGCTCCCAGGCTGAGAAGTCTAACCTGTTTTCCAGCCTGGGGGAAACAGCCCTGTGGAGCCACAGCCTGGCTTTAACAGGGGCAGAGGAGAAGGTCACAACCCTGCAACCCCCTCCCTCACTCACCCATCCCTTTCCCAGCCCCTTCCCTCATTCATACATCCCTCTCCCAACCATTTCCCTGCACCCAGCACCATTTCCTGCTCCCCAAACCCCATCCTGGAGAAGTGCTGATGCCAGGGAGAAGTTTGAGCCCAGCCTGACCACCAGCCGTGGCCGGGGGCAGGATTATCTGCCCGGCAAAAAGCCATCGCTGCCACCACCTCCACAATGCCACCCGCTGCCAGGCAGATTAGGTGACTTAATCCCTAAGCAAACAAACTGATCCCTGGGATTTTTTTTTTAAATTATTTTATTTTAAGCAGAATTCAAAGGCTGCAGACAGCTCATCTCGTCCACCCCCCAAGCACTGCAAAGCCCCCCTGGGCAAGATATCCAGCAGTTCCATGTGGTAGGAAACCTCTGCCACTGGGGTTTTGGGGTTTTCCTCCCTAAAAAAAGATTCTGGGATTCTTCTCGCCCTGCCAAAAAAAAAAAAAAAAGAAAAAGAAAAAAAAAAAATAGAAACCAAACCCAAGCATTGCTGGTACAGGCATCCCAGCGGGGGAAGGGGCTGCAGCTGGACAGACAGACACATGTGGACAGAGAGCCGCCGGCCGCAGCTGGGCTCAGCTTGTTTTGAAAGTCACGGGGGTTTCAGCGACGGCGTTTTGCAACCATTCGGTGTCACAACAACAACAACAACTCGGTTCTACTTCGCAAACAGGCCCCGGGGCCGCCCCGGCTCTTTCCTGCTCACGTCAGCTGCAGCAGCCTCACCCGGGCCGCGGCTATTTCCAAACCCGGCCACGGAAAACGACCTGAAGCAGCAGCGAAAGTGAATATTTCATCTTCCCCCCACCACCCAGAGGGGCTCGGAGCTGCCCTCGGGGCGGCACTGGATGCTCAGATCACTGAACACCCCGCCGGGATGCTGCGAGCCCCAGCATGCCAGCCGGGAGAAGTGGTTAAAAAATCATCTTCTCCCTGCCCGGAGCGGCCGGGCATGGCAGGAAGCGTTTTCTTTCCTGCAGTTTCAATGTTCTCGGATGGCTGCTCGCAGGGCCGGCAGCTCCAGGGCCAGCTCAGCCCCTGGCACGGCCGGAGCTTTCCAGGCTTTGGCAGCTGCAGAGCAACAGCTTTGAATTACGGGACTTGATCTTGAATTGCGGGGTATTTTTTTCGTTTTGTTTTTTATTTCAACGGAAACTTTACAACAAAAGTAAAAGAAATCATAAACTCAGGGTGTCGGGAGGCGGGCGGCCGGCTCCGTGCGCTGGCCCCGGTATCGGGTGATCGGGAAGGGGAGGACGCTACGCCCTTATCGGCACACGCCTTCCCTGCCCCCTTGGCAGCGGAGCCGGCCGGAGGTTTCGCAGCATAAACATATTTTGCTCAAGCAGACGGCCAGAGTTGAGCTAAGGACAACTCGATAACCAGAGAGCCCCCAAAAAAATCGCCTTTTTACAGCAGTCTCCCCCATCTGTCTCATCCCAGCGAGCCGCCAGCCCAGCTTTGCGGAGATAAACACAGGACCAAGAGCAACCCCCTCTTCTTGCAGATCCTCTCCCAGGGTGTTTACCAGCTCTTTGCAGGCAGATTCACTCTCCCTCATTTTTTCACACGCCAAAACCGCCGGGAAAGCGGAGGGAACCGGCTCGAGCCCCTCCGGGTCCTCCCCACCGGCACCGCCCGGCGCAGCCGCCTCCAGCCAGGCGGGACCCCGCGGCTATCGCTGCTCCATCGCTGGCCCGGGATGCGGCGGCATTTACACGGCTGCTCAGCAGGAAAATCCCTCCCTGCTCCGCATAACCCCTCGCGTTTAACGATAACCGCCTTTAGGCTGCTTGGGAAATGGGGAGGGGGCTCATTGCAGGCTGCTGGCGATGCAATCCCTGCGAGCTCGTTGGGCCCTAGACCTCCCAAACCGAGATGGGCCGAGGGGTTTTTTGGTTGTTGTTGTTGTTGTTGTTGAAATCAGCTCAAATTTGCTGCTTTTTGCAGGGTGACAGGACAGAAAAAAGGAGCACAAGCCGGTTTCTGAAGAGTTTGAGGTTGGGGCGTAGGAGGAAGGATCAGAGGCGTGGGGTTTGACAAGGCTGTCCTGTCACTGCTGAGGTGACAGGGAGCAGAGAGGGTGACATCCCCGCACTCCTGGCCTCTCAGCTGGGGACAGCTGTGTCCCCACTGACACCCAGAGCAGTGACTGTGGTGTCCCTTGCCCCTCCCTGGTGCCACACGAACAGGGTTTATCTCTGGGGTCAGGGCGTGTCAGGGGTGTCACCGTGCCACATCCCCCTGGACATGGCGGGGGTTGTCACCGTGCCACATCCCCCTGGGCATGGTGGGGATGTCACCGTGCCACATCCCCCTGGGCATGGCTGGGATTGTCACTGTGCCACATCCCTCTGGGCACGGCAGGGATGTCACCGTGCCACATCCCCCTGGGCACGGCAGGGATGTCACAGTGCCACATCCCTCTGGGCACGGCAGGGGTGTCACAGTGCCACATCCCTCTGGGCACGGCAGGGGTGTCACAGTGCCACATCCCCCTGGGCATGGCAGCCCACCCGGGGCTGCACGGGGATTCTCCAGGGTTTGTGGAGCGGCGCCCGGGAGTGACGGCAGCCCCAGCCGGGTGTGGAGCGGCGCTGGGGGCAAAGTCCATCGTGCCACATCCCTGGCACAGGGCACGGCCGTGCCACCCGCGCGTGGCGTGGGAGCCGTGCCCCGTCCCCAGCTGGGCGAGCGCTGTCCCCAAGCTCCCTGTTTGTGTGCCAACACATCACGTGCCGCCGCTGGATGACCCCGGAGGGAGGATTTTTTTTTAAGTGTTGTTGTTTTCTTTTTTAACAAAGCCAAAATATTTGCGTCCCCACGGGGACGGCTCTGGGTCACTGAGCATGGAACGCCACACTGGGGTCCCGGCAGGAGAGGGGACACCCGGCTCCGTGGGGAGGGTCCGGTGCCGGCGGCTCCGGCCCTGGCGCGGTCCCCAGTGTTTATACATAGACATGTTTGTGCGCGGCACCGGCCCCTTCCTCGCTCCCAAACAACTGGAGGAAAGTCAAAAAGTCACAAAAATTTTCCATCGCCCGAGGAAAGGAGGGGGTGGGCAGTGACTGTGCAAGGGGCCGGGCAGTGCCAACAGCGAGGGACCCCAAATGAGGGGTCAGACCAAAAAAAAAACCAAGGGGTTGGTTTTGATGTAGTGAATAAAAGTGGCGGTTTGCTGCAAAGACAACACCGGCAGCACCGGCCACCGCCGGGGTTTGTGGAGTGTCCCGGTGATGTCACCATGCTGCTGGCACGATGCTCACAGGGGACGCGACATGTGGCACATGCAGCACGGCCACCCGGCCGCTCCAGAGCCCGGTTTTTGCCATTAAAAAAACCGGTTTGGAATAAAAAAATCCTGCGGTTTCTCCGCAGTTTTTCCCCGCAGCCGGAGGGGCTCTCTGCCCGCACCAGGCTGGGGAAAAGCTGCGATTCCTGTCGAGCCGGCGGGAAAAGCCCCGGCGCAGGGATGCGGGGACTTTGCCTGCGGTTTCCGTGGGCGGGAGCAGCTCCGGCAAACAGCGGCTGAGTCAGCGGGCGGAGGGCGGCCGCGATGCCGCCCCGGCATGTCGGGGTGCACGGCTGCTTCCCGGAGCCCTGGCAGAGCGCTGCCGCATGAAGGGGAGCCTCAGAGTCCCCGACCCCAAAGATGCTGCCAGGGCCGAGCCGCGCCGTCCTCAGCCCTGCTGAGGCTGGAGCAAACCCAAAGCAAGGCCTGGTGCTGCTGGGGTCTGTGCGAGTCCCCGCGGCGCTCAGGGACCCGGTAACCCGGGCTGGGCAGGTGCCAGTGCTCCTGAGCCTCCTGCTGCCCCGCAGGGTGCGAGTGCTGCGAGCCCAGCATCCCTGATGCTGAATTGGGGCAGTGCCTGAACCCCGACCCCAGCGCAGGGACGGAGGGGGCATTCCACTTCAGCCAAAATCTAGATTATCATCACCGTGCAAACAGATCAGCCCCCGGTGGGTGCCCCTCGGCAGGTTCTGGGGTGAGCTGCACCCCGCAGGGCTCAGGCCAGCTGGGATGGGGGAAGGCGGTGCTGTTTGGGGAGCTGGACGGGAGCCCGGGCCGGAGGCAGCAGCGGCGCAGTCAATCCCGGCCCTCGCAGGGCTGCGCCAGCCCCGGCACATTCTGTCCCTGCCAGCGCCGGGACGGCCACAGGCTCCGCGTGTCACCGTCCCCGCTGGCCCCGCCACCGACCCCCCGGGCCACCGGACAGCAGCCTCAGCTGCGGGCTGGGCCACCGTGATGGCACCGAGCATCCTCCGGGGACGGGCAGGGCTGGGGAAAGGGGAAGGGGGAGCCCCCCAAATGCTGCAGAAAGGGGCGGCAGGACCGGGCTGAGCTGCACTGGGGAGGGGGTTCCCAGCAGCCCCGCGGCCCAGGCAAAGGGATCCCACAATTTTGGGAGTGAAAGGCAAAAATGGCAGGATAGAGGAGCAGAGCAGGGGCTGGGGGTGGGTTTCCGTGCCCCTGGCAAGGAGCAGGTTCTGACGGACGGTCTGGGCAGCATTTTCCAGCGCACGGGGCCAAGAGCTATAAATAATCCCGGCCCTGTCATTGCATCACGCGCCTCCCGGCCGGGGTCGGTCCCGGTGCTGCCGAGCAGGGCACGGGGCCGTTCCGGCTCAGCAGCCCCCCAGGGAGCCCCAGCCCCCCGTGCCAATAAACCTGGAGCAGCCCGGGCTGTTCAATCAGGACTTTGGAGCCGGGGCAGATAAACAACAGAAGGTTGGAGGGAGCACCGGCAGCGCTGCCAGCAGTTGTGAAAGCACTGCCTGGAAGGGTCTGCACCGTGCCCTGGCTCCAAATGTCCAGACGAGGTATTTTTATCCCCTCCAGGGTTCAGGATTCAGGAGTGCAGCCTTTTCCTGGCAGGAGCCCCGGCTTGGCCATGGCCCCCCAACCTCGCTGCGCTACTGCCCGACTGTACGAGAGAACCCTGGAGGCGCTGACAAGAATCCCCGCCGGAGAGATCGCTGCCACACGGGCACCGGGAGCGCTGCCCAGCGGCGTTGGGTTCCCCGGCCGGCGTGGTGGCCTGTCCCCGTCACCGTGTGACGCAGTTGCACAGAAAGACACAGCAGGACAGACACGGGGGGCTGGGAGCTCCCCTCCCCCTCGGGCCCGGGGAATAAACAGCCCCTTGTGCAGCCGGGGCAGATGATCCGGGGCTGACCAGCAGCCCCCGGGCAGCCCCGCTGATGGCACAGAATGGCTCCCTTGTGGCTGGCTGGGATCAGCCTGGTCACAGGGCTGCCTTCGGGGCCATCTTCACCTGGGGGTGCAGCGCTGTGCTTCGTGTCCCCTTTGATGTCACCAAAAAAAGCCCCAAGAGGCCACAGCACACCAGGCACCGCTGCTGCTGCTGCCAGCGGCAGATCCAGACACGATCCCCCCAAACGGGGATGCAAACAAATTCCCTGCGAGGCCGGTTAATCCTCCCCCGGGAAAAATTAATCAGAGCACCAGGGATGCCAAATGAAAAGCAGATTTGAATAAAGGTTGCAGGAGCACCAGGTTCTCACAGGCAAACACAGGGACAAGTTCTCTCCTCTGGCCCAGGGCAGGAGCACGTGCTCTGATGCAGCTGCGGGGCTGAGCAGCTCAGCAAACAAAAAAAAATAAATAAAAGGGGGGGAATCACATTCCAGTGGCAGTATTTTTAAGCAGTACAAGCCATGGAAGAGAAAACTAAAGCCCTGATTCAAACCTGGCCTTGCATGCACGAAGGTTTGCCCTGCTCAGTGGAGATGTGGAGCACAGAAATGCTGTGAAAAACCAGATTCCAGCCCAAGGAAGCAGGTGAAGGAGCCTCCCTGCTCTTCCCACACGGCAGCAGCTCCCAGCCAGCACAGCATGGGGCTGATCCCAACCCTCCTTAGGACTGGCTGAGCCAATGCAGGAGTGTCCCTGCTCCCAGCTGGAGCTGCTGGGTCCCTGCCAGGCTTCCAGGACAGAGGAGAATGTGTCTGTCCTCCCGGAGCCTGGACATAAACAGGAAGCAAGTGTGGAAAAATACAACAGGTTTGCTTGCAGCTCTGCATCCCAGGTGAGGGGAAAAGTGCCAAAACTGCCCAGATGTGGAGGAGCTGGAGGTTCAAGGGACCAAACCTGTGGGGAGCAGTGCTGGCTGAGTGACCCAGTTAATCCCAGTGCAGGACTGGGCACAGAGCGGAGCTGGGTGACCTGCAGGGCAGTGAAGAGAGGGCAGGGAGCACTCCCAAATCCCAACAGCCACAGCATGGCTCCAGACAACGGGAAGCAGAGAGAGGAACAGAAGACTATCCAGGCAACAGTTTGGTTTAAAGAATTTATTTCAGACAAAAAAACTCCCCACCAAAAAGTAGTACAAAAAGAGTAGAGACAAAGAGTGGTCATTACAAAAGTGTTCACAGATAGAAAAGACTCATCTGAGCAACCCCAGCACAGAGCCCAAGGCACGCTGGCATTGGCCAGGGATTGTCTCAGTGAGGGAATGCAAAGGTCCTCAGCCCCCAAACTCTGCTCAGGTCCTCCTGCAGTGAGCAGGGTCAGCCCCTGGCTCCTGACCACAACATCCAGCTCACCCTCCCCACACTGGTTCCCACCCAGTGAGCACAGGTTGCTGCTGTGTCCTCACCCCACCAGGGCTCTGACCCCTCTGTGGGCACAGCCTCAAGGACTCCCAGCCCTGAAGGATTCATCCCAACTCCACATCTCCCATCAGCACCTGTGGCTGCTACCACCCTTACACTGGGCTTCCCTCTCTCCTCCTTGGCCACCAGTCACAGCTCCAGCCCCCTGTGCTGGTGTCACAGTTTGAGGGTTGGTTTCCGCCTCATCTTGGGGGAGGCACCAGCACACTGTGCAGGGTAGGTGCTGACACTCTCAAACCAGCTTTCCTGTTCTTAGTAAATGGCACCAAAACACTGCCACAGATCACAAATTCATCCCCCAAGTCCTTGTATCAGCCCTTGGAGGCCTTTAGAGTTTGGTTAAGTGGCTCAAACCATTCCCCCCGCAGGTACCCACAGGCTTGTGGCAAAGATTATCAGCAGTGGCTGAGCCCTCTACTTCATCTAGCCAGAAAAGGACCTTTCACTGCCTTGAGGACCTGCAGTCCTGGTGAGCCACAGGCAAAGGGCTGCACCTGCATTGCCCCAGGGCCCAACCCTGAGCACCATCCAAACAAACTTTCTCCAGTAATCCTGAGAAACGCCTCCAAGCTCCTGTTTTCCACACCAGGAGCTGACAGAAGTTTTCAGAGTGCAGCACTGCAGGTAAGGGGAGAGCAATCTGAGCTCGAATTCCCAAAATCCCGGGGCAGTTCTGAACCCTGTGTGTCCTGCCTGGCTCCGCACCGCCAGCCCCTCGTGTTCTCCTACCCGCGCCGGGGCCACGGCGCCGCGCTGGCTCTGGGCCCGGGGACAGTCACGACAGGAGTGGCCGAGAGCTGTGAGCAGGGTCGGGGTGTCACGTGCCCGTTTCCAGACCCCAGTGCTGTGAGGGTGCAAGCTGCCATCCCCAGGGATCGTCACGCCGCCACACGCAGCCCGTGCGCCTCTCTCAGCAGGTCATGCAGCGCGGGCGGATGTTGTCCGACGCGGGGTTCGGATCCACCTGCAGAGCCAAGGCCAGAGTCAAAAACCTCAGCAGTGGCACATGCCAGCCTCCAGCAGCCCCCCAGCCCAGAGGGATGAATCACCTCTGAGTAGAGAGGAGGTGGTCGGAAGCGGAATTCCTGGATGTAGGCGAAGAAGGGACCCTCCAGGATGTCCCCGAGCTCGCTGCGGCACGGAGGAGCCAGGCTCTGCTCAGCCTCTGGGCTGGACACGACTGCTGAGTACTCAGGGGGGGCTGAAGAGAAAGGAGAACCATCAGGGAATAGCAAACATTCTCCATAAATGGGGGACATGCAGGTAAAAGGGCTGCAAACCCACTATTTCCCAAAGCCTCTCAGTTCCCTGAGGAAGGAACCCAGGAGATTCAGCACCACAACCAAAAAATTAGGCTAAAAAAAAGCGAAACTGGCCCAGTAGAGAACTTTGCACTTCACTCTCCTAACCAGGGGGTTCATCCCAGGGAGAAGGAGATGCTCACCCTCCAGCTGCTCTGGGATGGTGCTGAGCCAGTCCAGGTTGACACTGTACTGGCTGCTGACACTGGAGGTGCGGCTCCCGAAGGGATGCAGCGGGATGGTCCCGATGACAAGAGGCAGCTCAAGGAGCAGCTTGGACGTCCCAGGAATATCCACACAAACCTGCCAGGACAGAGAGCAGCAGGGAAGCTCAGCTTGGTGGCATTTTCCCAGTCTGGAGGGGCAGGTATCTCCCCTGAGCTGGGCAGGAGGGGATTCCTGCATTTCCCCTCACCTTCAGGGAGTATTCCACCTGGATGATGCGGCACTGGAGGATGGACGGCCCCACGGGCGGGATCTTCAGTGCCCGGCCGTGCCACACCTCCCTCTTCCCGGCCGGAATGGGGTCCCCAGTGATGCTGGTCACCACCGACTTCTTCTGCTTCTTGGTGCCCCGGGCGATGAAGGTCTGGGTCTGGATGATGGCGGCCTTGGGCACCACGGCGCGGCTCGTGCAGTTGTCGATCTCGGCAAAGATGGGGATGACCTCACCTGCCAAAACAGACACACACACGTTGGAGGAGGGGAGGCAGAGCCCAGCTCTGCCTCGAGGAATTGCTGCACAGGCCCACCGAGGGTTGGCCACGCTGTCTGACAGGGCAGGCATGTGGGTTCATCCAGGAGGAGTGTCCCAAGGATGCTGCCCACATCAGGTGGCAGCACACGCTAAAGTTCTCTGATTTCCTGCCAGCTCACAGTGACCCAAACCCCCTCCTGTGGGCTCACTGAGGGTCAAGGGCCCCAGCACCTGGTCTCACCTGGGGTGTAGCCTTTTCGGTCAATCTTGGCAGTCACAGACACTTGGCCACGGTTGCAGTACCAGGCACGAGCAAGTTTCTCCTTAGCACCGGCCTGAGGAGCCTGGAGAAAGGGAAATATTTAGGCTATTTAGTAACTAAGGATGAAACTCACAACAATCACCTCCCTGGCACCAAGAACCTGCTGGGGAGCATCAACAACTTCTCAGGTATCTGATGCAAGAAGCTGTTGCAATGCATTAAAGTTTCCAAAACCAAAGAGGCACAGCTGACCTCTGCCCAGCCCAGGTCATGCTGGAGGGCACAAGTACCAAGGGGGAAATATTCCCTCTGGAAACCAGGCCTGCATTGTAATGCTGAAGGGGAGGCAGACAACTCTCCCGTGGGCTTCCTCGGGTAAGTTTTGGATGTCAGAGGCCTGGGGCGGAGCAGGGGGAGCTCACCAGCAGTGCAGGGGTGTTTATGTCGATGGGCTCAATCACAGTGAACTCCTTCTTTGCTTTCTTCACTGTTGACCAGGGTCTGTGCAGCTTGGCCTTCACCCAGTAGCGCACGCTGCCGTGCTTTCCCTCAAAGGAGGTGGCCAGGGTCCTGGGCACGAGCAACAAAGAATTTTAGAATGGTTTTGCTCAAAAAAGAAGTAATTTCAAGATGTCCTCTCCCCCCAAAAATGCCAACTTACTCGGGGAGCTGGAAGGTGAAGGGGAACTCGTGCCTTCCCGCCTGCAGGACAGTGGCCTCACCATTGTCTGTGGGCAAAACAGATCAAGGAGGATTAGCTGCCTCCTACAGAACTTCCTCACCAGGCAGGTCACAGAGGTGTGCAGCACCCAGCAAGGAGCAGCACGAGGGCACAGCAGTTTCTGCCAGGGCTGAGCTGCAGCAGCTGTGACACCAGAGCTGGGCACTGTCTGCATTCCATGTGTGTGCAGACAGGCACGGCCCAGGGGCACCTCCTCGGAGAGCTGGGCAGCTTCCCCAGGTGGGCTCTGCTTCACCCTGCAGCCACCTTGCCCCACAGCTTTGGAGTGAGAGCCCAAGATGCCCAGCTGGAGGGAAAGTGGCCAGCCAAGCCCCTGTGCCCCTCAAGAGTTTGTACCCTAGGGCTGAAGGGTTCATTTAGGCCAACCCCTGCTGCTCAAAACAAGCTCCTGAACCTCTACAGTTTTCCAACGCTGCTTCCCTGCCATGAATAGCTCAGAGAGAAGGAGTATCGTCCCCAGCCGAGGTGCCCTGCACAGCAGCAGCATCCAAATGCGCACCCCAAGATTTAGGGGTGCATCCAGAACATGAAGTGTCTGCAGAGACCTCCACAGCCCATTTCCAGAGCGCTCAGTCCCTAAAGCACCCAAATTTCAGCTTGTTGGTGTGTCATGCACTCAGCAGCCAAGCCATCCCCTGCACCCAGACTCTTGCAGTTTTGGGGTGCCGTGCACCCAGCATCGGCGGTGGCCCCAGGCACCCCGATTTCAGCGGGCTGGGGTGTCTGGAACACCCAACAGCCCAGGCTGCCCCACACCCCCGCTGGTTCAGCCCTGGGGTGCCCGGTGCCCCCACCCGACCGGGGGGCGCCGCACCCCGGCTCACCCCGGGGCAGGGGATGCCGTACCTGGCGGTGCCATCAGCGTGTCGCGGTGGCTCAGAAACTCCACCTGGTCGCTGTAGCTCTGCGTGTAGGCGGTGCTGGAGCCGGCGCTGCGGGACTCGGTCCAGTGGACGCGGGCAGCGCCCATGGCCCGCAGCCGGAGCGCCCCGAGCCGCGCGGCCGCCGCCAGCTCCAGCACCACGCGGCCCGACACCGCCTGCCCGGGGCTGAAGGCGGCCGGGCCGTCCCGCTCCGCGCCCTCCAGCACGATGGAGAAGCGTTTGAGGCGATCGAAAATCATGGCGCTGCTCAGCCCCGACCGGCGCGATGCGGCTGAACCCGGCTCGGCTCGGCTGAGCCCGGCTTTAAGCGGCCGGCGCGGCCG
>VYZP01062024.1:1463-68072 GCA_013400635.1 Hypocryptadius cinnamomeus | reverse complement strand
CAGGGCTGGTGAACTTAGTGAATTCAGAGACTTTTCTCCAACTAACAGGACACTGTTGAAGCTGCACGTTGTGCTGGCTACTAGTTCATGCTGTCTAGCAGATTGCTTCCAAATGCCTGGAAAAAATTAAAAGCCAGAACAAATCATCCTCTTTCAGACTGCTAAATACCAAGCATGCAAATTAGAAGAAGTGAAGCTTTTAATCTCACTTTATACATAAAGAAAGATATTTTTCAAACTTGGTATCAGAAAATTCAAGTAAAAACGTCACACCCAAGTTTGTAGATATTCAATTTAAAACTTGGTCTTAATCATAGGTAGTTTGGCTAAACAAAGCAAAATGATTAAGAGTCAATAAAACAGAAGTAGAACTGCATAATGACTGAAGATAAGAAGCCATGATTACAAATAAGTGATGGTGGCAAAGCATCTGTGCTTTCATTCAGTCCACAGACCATTCCAGGAGTAGTCCAAGATGAAGTATCGCAGAATGTTCTGCTTATGTTTGAGCTGATTTGCTTCAGTTGTGATAAATTTATTTCTAACCTGAAATACCAATCAAGAAGCAGCCTGAGAGCATGACAAGCAATACTTATCTTTCTTCTTCTGTTTTGCTTATTTCAAATAGTGTCTGTTTCAAATTATTGACCTAAGGAACAGTCTTACCTTATTATGTCCCTGTGTACACGTTTCATGGCATCCAGCAACCACAAGTCCCAAAATCATCTTCAGTGACAGGGTGTCCTGAGGGTTTTTTTGGCCTGAATTATTTGGGGTGTTAGAAGAAATATTTTGTTTATTAAGCAGTAAGTAACACAAGTAAGAGAGATTAACACTTCTGAAGATCAAAGACATTCATGTGCTCTTTTACACAAGCATGTTCTACTGCTTTAGGGATGTTACAGAAAATTTACAGTACATGTAAAGGTATAAATAGAATTTCTGTCTCTGAATAGAGACATTTACAGATAAACATATGCACTCAGTATCTTGCCTTGCAGACTTTTATAATATAGATCTTCAGCTGAAGGGTTATAATTGTACATGCCAGCAGATAGGACAGCAAGGCACAGCACTGGAGCCACACTTTATAAAGCAAAGACTTTTCAAAAGCCTCAAGTTTTCTCCTTCTATGACTGGAAATCTCCACTTATTCCAGTGCTGATGACTGCCACACCACATTCTCCCCTGGACAAGAGGATACAGATTTTGTAAAGTGTCAGATCATGCAAACAGCTTACCCTGAAATTGCTGTGATACTGTAGGGTGAAGGGCTGAGCTAAAGGCAAAGCTTTGCTCTTCATGTCTGGTTCCTGGGACAGAGTTCTTAAAAAGTTTTCTTTCCTTCCTTCCTTCTGCTGCTGTCCAGAGCTGACAACAGTTATCACTTATTTCCTTTCCAAACTTCCCTGAGCCCATATTCAGAGCTCCATAGCAAAGAGGAGTTTCCTTAGGATGAAGTGAGAGCTACTTGGGCTCTGTGAAGACTAATCTGAATGTTTCCCTTTTCATCACTTTATTGGTCCAGTAAACTTCGATCCATTTTTTGCTTCTTCATTTTCTGTCTCTGTCTAAAGTTGGAATGGTGTGAATACTGTGAAATAAAACTAAGAATTTCTTTCTTAAAACATTCTGTGAGAGCTACATGCCCTGAGATCCTTGTATTTTGCCAGGAGTTCCAGTGAAATGTGCAAAGCCTCCTCCCGTGAAAACAAAAGTAAATCAAGGAAGGTTTTATGTTTGGCATATTTATGTGAAATTAATATCTAAAGCCTTCACAAATACCTCTTTTTCTCTCCCTCATTGCTGTTGTTNTTGTGTTGTGGATCTCAGGCACCCTTGTAGATCCCTTGGCTGCAGTAGATGGGTATGTCCATAACCTCTTTTCTTCAAGATACATTTTATTACTGGCAAAAAGAGAAATATATGTATATAAAATGCCTGTATTTAATGTATTTGGCCAGGTACAACAGCTTCCCAAAGATTCTGTATGGGAAAAAAACAAACGAAACAAAAACCCACAACATATTTTTTCCTTGAGCTTTAGCTTAAACGGCTGTCTTAGCTATGAGTACTGTGTTTTTAAATTCAAAGTTCTTGCTAAAATGATTTCTTGCTGACATAACTAAAAGCAAAACTTTTAATAGTGAGCCTGGCTGTTTGCTCACAGGAGGGAGCAGTCACTGTACTAAGTATTTCTGTACTAAGTAATAAGATTTCTGTCTGCCCATTTCCCTGTGCTGCACAAAACCTTTGAGAACTACAGAGTAGATTGTATTTTTTTCTTAAATTGTAACTTCTGCCAACTACACACATCCACTGAGTGTTTTGTTCTCTGAGAAGTTTGACATCTATGCTGAAGTACCTCCATACTGATTATGAGGTTGGTTTAGTTCTTAAATATGTTCAGTCACATTCCATTTAGACTTTTCACTGTATTACTCACAATTTTTTTATTTTTAGCATACCAGCGCAGTTTAACAATTTCAGTAATGTAAATTAAAAAAACCCCAAAAACCAAAAAACTAAAAGAAATGTCATACAATAAATAAAGATAAACACAGAAAACAAAACAATAGCTTTAGTCCTCTGAAAGCAATAGAGGTGAAATTTCAGTCCTTCACTTACAAGATGCCTAAAGGAGGAAATAATAAAAAACATCATACATATGAGAGTGAACAATTGTTCACTATGACTGTGAATTAATTTGACCCTGTTTTAGAATTACATAACTTCATTTCACATCTGAATATCAGCTGAACAGACTGGTAGTTATCTTTTCTAATCATACATCACACTGAAGTGGTGTTCTCCATGTCAGTGGATATTGCATGTAGTGGAATTTTCCCAGTATCTTTAAAGCATTAAAGGTACTTTCATGACACAGATGTAACGTAGACAGAACAATGAACATCATTAATGGAAGTTTAACAGATGACTGTCAGAAAACAGACTGTCAGCAGGAGTATTCCTCTCTGATTCCCCAAGCTATATTCCAGTCATTCTGACTGCTAGTTGTACAGTTTCTTTAACCTGTGAACGTTTTTGTGATTTTAATATTCTAATTAAGGAGGAAAAGGGATCCTTAAAAAAAGAAAAATCTGAAGTAATATATTATCTGGAACAACCTAAAATATTAAAACAAAGAAACAGTATTGTCAGATGAGTAGTAGGGGAAAAAAGTGGTTGTGGGAAAGAAATAATTTTGATTACTGCAGAATGTTGTGTATTTATTTTGACCAAATAATTTTTAAAAAAGGAGGTTTCAACTCCTTTAAATCTGAGACACTTCAGCAAATAAGAAATATTTTTCTGCTTTTGTTTTTTGACAAATAGGTATTATTCAAGCAAAGATTACTGTACCACAAAATCACTGTGGTTTTGCTGATAAGACAGGACTTGAGCTGTGATCGTTGTACTCATGTTAGTACCTGCTTGACAGCCTGACTAGTCCTTTGGGCACAGGTGTACACCCCACTTCTAAATGACTTTATATACCTTTTTCTGGAATTGATGAGCAAAGGGCAACATTACAATTTTGCAGAGTACAACAGGAAGCAAGTTGTCAGGGGGAGTAGATCAAACCATGTATTTTAACTTTGTAAATGATAATTTTCTTTTAGTACTTCTGGTTTTATAAAAAGTAAATGCTCCAGAAAATAGAACAGCTAGACAAACTGATATGCCTCCTCTGTAAGCACCTTTAGGAGTATATGGATAGAGTAACCAAAATTTACAGTAAAATAAAATAGTTCAGTTGAAAGGGACCTCAGTGATCACCTCATGCAACTATCTGACCACTTAAGTGTGGATCCAAAGCATATTTTAATGGCATTCTGGACCTGATGTGCCAACCTCTGATAAAATCTGCTAGAGGTGTTGAGTGTCTCCAAATCTCCTTGAAGCTGCGAGTTGGACATATTCAGCAATATATAATTTTATATATCCCAACCTTAGTGCAGTCATAATGCAAACTATTTTATTTAGGTGCAGGTGAGAAGCCTGCGATAAAATAAAGACGTGGTATTTCCTTCCAGATTGGTATTGGTTCTACAGCAAATATTTTATACAAAAGTTATTTTGTTCAAGATGTCAAGCTGGGGTGTCTGTGAGCAGAATGGGGAGCGACACAGAAGGAAGTATCTTCTTCTGGCCTTGCTGGAGGGACAGCACTGTGCAGAGTCCAGAGTCACTGGCACTGCTGCGATGGGAGCAGAATCACGGCTGCTCGCTCTCTTCCTGTTGCTCCTTTGGCAGGTACCATCAATCGCTGTGGTAGTCCACTTCTTCACCCAAAAATCACAGTGTTCTGGGAGGAAACACGGAATAAAATGATAAATGTAATTTCGGTTTTGGAAACATAGAAGTTAATAAGGAAAAGAGTATACGTGGTATAAACAGTTACCTAAAATATATATTCAAATGCAAAGTGTTTGAAATATTGAGCAAAAAACACTTTAATATCCATAAGTTAAGCATTAATATTAGGTTTATTTGAAGGAGGTGACTTTTTTCAAACATTCTGTCAATACAAGGATGACTAAGACACCATATTTCTGTGACAAGTGCTAAAATTCTCCTTAAGCTCGAGGTATTCATCAATTACAATTATAACAATCTGGTTTTTTAGCACTTGGATTGCAGTGGTGCCTCCTGTGAGTAGCTTGTAATCAGGACTGTTGCTTCCCTGCTGCATATCATATAAATATTTATGAAATTAGTAAAATAATATTTTAAGGGTTCTTTGAAATGTGAATCATAGCCAGAGCCAGAGCACCTACTAAGCATCTAACACCAAGAGAATGACCTGGAATCCCTTAATTCTGCAGTGAAGATTGTTTGGCCTCTCCAAAGAGCAACCCACAAATCCTACGCAATGGGGCACTGGTTCTGTGCCATGCAAGATAACTTTCTGCTGAGCATGGCAGACTGAAACAATTCTTGTTTTCCAATGCAATTTCCACTGTAATTTGTATTTTAAGGAATTAACAGTCTGGAAAGCACATAGCATGACACAGCAGAGCATATGCCATAACCTAAGGATTTTGCTGGACTACTGAAGTAGAAACAAATCCAAATTCCTAACTCTGATTGGTCTTGACCATATACCTTGTTTGGATGTTTAATTTGATGTCATGTGTGTTTGCCATAAAATTCAGCTGTTTTTTGCAATGGTCTAGCATGTTTCCAAGGGATATCACAACGATCACAGTTCTGGGAAATATAAGATGGTTGGCAAATTAAACCACCTCATTTTTCACCACAATAAAGAATGTGGCTGTGTTATCAAAAAGGTCCTAACACAAGAAATACATTGGTGCAATCTTTAGACCAAATCACTGAGTCTTTCAGTGATATTCACTATTTTTAGGTTCTATCTGAAGGCCGAGAACGTAAGAAAAAAGCAATATATTTTGAGGTACATTGTCCTAGTGTGCATTGTAGTCAGATGGAAATCTTTCTGTCTGATGTCTCTTGCTGGGCCCGGATGATTTTCCTTGATGCACATAAAAGCAAATTGCACAATGTTACCTGCATGCTTTATATTAGTTTTGCTCTATTAATTTATTTTGGAGGGGGAAAAAAAGATAATCTTTGACCTTAAACAGGTAAGATAAATACCTAAATGTTCAGGAAAGAAATGGAATACACTCCGTTTAGGCTTTAAATTCTTAATAACACTTCCAAAGTTGTATCAAGCCCAGAATAAAAGGAGGAGGTTGGCTGCAAGTTAGCACTTCTCTTTATAAAAGCAACAACTGCTCTCGGAATTACAGTGCTGGAGAGCTTATCCTTGCTGACAACTGACAGGCTATCTTCTTGCTGAATAAAAAATGAGCAATCAAACATGGAAGGAAGCCCTGAGCATAGAATCAAATTCTACACATTCTTAAGCATGGCACAAGCTTGCTTAAGTCAAGGAAGACATTTTTTAGGAGGATTTTTGCAGCTTGGCCCTAATAAGGTGGGTGCCTACACATAAGGTGTCCTTGTCACCATGGTCCAGAATGACCTTGCAATGTGGCAGAAAGCTTTTCACCTGTAGACTGTCAGTTTGAATCTGTCAAGCAACCAAAAGTTCCTGCTGCAAGAAATTTTATGCAAAAAACTCCAAGCAATGCTAGAAGAATATTAAGGCTGCATGTATAGCTGTACACTCATTTCAGGCAGGACTGTCATTCATTTTTAACATCCCCCTTTCGGCTGCAGCATTATAATTCCGTCTTTAATAACTCAATCACATAGCACCCTTCAAGCAGTGTGGTACAGGCATTTTCCCCAAATCTGCAGAAATCTTTGCTTTGATGAACAGAAATCTTTATTCAGCTTCTGAGCACCCTGTAAGCTTATCCCAGTCTAAGTGAAGGAACACAAAAATAAGCATGTTTGAATGACACTGTACATCACAGTTGCTGTCATGATGAAAGTTTAGTTGTATTGAAAATGTCTTTCCTGAAAAGCTATTTAATTAAAACACTAAAGCAGAAAAGAGAAATACTTGTTTTAACTATGTGAAAATGTGTCCCTTATATAATCAGAAATATTAATGATTGCTAGTTGTAGGTTAAATAGCTTTTGGCTCCTGGGGTGTTTGCTTTCATCAAATGAAGTGCAAGAGATCTAAATGCTTGTTTAGCATTTCCACTGGAAAATCTGTCTCTGTTCAGCTTTAAACTGAATAAGAATCTCTCCAAAAGACAGGTTCTGTTACCTTGATTTCTTGAAGAAACTACACTTTTGAAGGTCTTCTGTTTCCTGCAGATCTCTCCACATATTAGCAAACTTCCCCACCTCCCTTACTATAACACCTGGAGCACAAAAAATCTCCCACAAAACAGAATGCTTTTGTCTAGGCAAGTGGCTCAGGTTCACCCCTCTCCATGTACAGGTTCAGTTTTGAAGATGGTTTTGTTGAAGGGTTGATTGCTGGCTGAATCAGCACCTTTCTATGTTTCCTATGAAAATAAAAAATAACTAAATGAAGATGGTAACTCCTGTGGTGGTCACTTGTGTTGCTACTGTTGCAGCCAGCAGAGTTTTTCTCTGTATGGTTGTATAAGGAATCTTCTGCAATGCCCTGAGTATTCTTTGAGGAAAATATGTGTTGAGAGTCCTGAAAAATCCTGCAAAACTTAGAATAGACAGAGCTGGGAAGTCTTTGTAATATTGTAATTTGTTTGGGCTAATGATCCCAATCAGCACTATCAGGTCAAGGCTTTTGGGAGCTGTTGGGCTGGAGGCAAACTCAAATTTAGTCATAGAGTACTGAAATTAAGAGAACTATTTTCTGCTTTAAATGAGGTGTTAATTATCCTGGTAATTGAAAGCAGACTAATTAACTCGGAGAGTGACTGACATCACTCAAGCAGAGTTGTAAGAAATGCTGAGCCACTGAGGAAGAACATAGCAGAGTGCAGTCAAGGATCCCTGGTCCACTGAGAGGTCCTTGGTTTGTGTGGTAGTTTTGGCTGACTGCTCGGCCATCCGGGAGGAGGACCAGGCTGCAGTGGTGTGTCCCACCCAGCCCGAGGCCAGCGACCTCCTGTGCTGCTGTTCCCCTGGCACACCTGGGCTGCTCCTACAGCCACCAACTCCGGCCTGGCTCCACCTCCCCCCTTGTCCCCACGTCCCTGCATGCACTGAAGGAGAAAGAAGAGGAACAGAGAGGCATCTGTATCCAGCAAGCACCTCTGTAATTCAGCATCAGCCTGAGAGGGAGGCTGGGAAATATTATTAACCAGAGAAGTGAACAGCTTCCGTTGCCTTGGAGCTATTGTTTTTGTCTCTGGCAGGGCTGCTTTGAATATTAACGAAACTAATAGGGATCCAAATTAAAATCTGTGATTAATGTTATGAAGCAGCCTAGTGTGCTTACTCTGTGAGAAAGCAAGGGATAATAGAAAACAATCCAAAGCCTGTCTTGCCAAAGTGAACAAGTTCATTAAGTTGTATGGTGGCTGCTGCAACAAAGATATTTTATAGCGCAAACTTCTCCTATGTTGGCATTTGGCAGAAAGCTACTGTTCTGGTGGAAACAGAAAACATGTATTTTGCACTTTTTTTTTTTTTTCATTNATTTTTTTTTCCTTTTTTTTTTTTTTTCATTGTGTTGTGGGTTTGTTTTTTTTTTTTTTTTGCTGGTAGTGTTGTTGAAGTCCAGAATACTACTGTGACTATATTCTGCAATGACGTGTTCATGAATATTATTTTTGGATGCAGCTTGACCATTCTTTTTTACAGGCATAGTATTAATTCAAAAACATTTCTTCTTGCTTCTGTTGTTATCTTCAGTTACCACCCCCATATCAGCCCCATGCTCTTCTGCATTCTTTCAGTTTTCTTTTCAAGACAAGTTCCAACAATTGTATAGAAATATCTTTTTAAAAATTTGTTTGACTACTAAACTAAATTTATTCTTCATGCAGCTTTTCTATATGATACATATGGCCACAAAATGACAGTATTTTTTAATCAGCAGATGCTAAAAATGTTTATTCATAATGCAGTACAGAAACAAAGATAATAGCTGATTGATTAAACAAATAATGAATGTGTGTATGAGTATATCCATCTGTATATAAAAGCTTTAGCAGCAGACACAACAAAGGGTCTGGAGCTTCTTCTAGCACTGGCTGATGCAGTCCAAGCTCCTACTTAGCCTGATGCAGGTGTTCCCTTCACTCTCCCCATATGGGTTGGGGCTGCAAGTTCAGTTACAGCATGAATACATTAAGTTTATTGGGGTGGAAGCCATTTCTGTGCTAAAGACCCTCATTAGGTCTTTCCATGTCCTTTCTGAGCAGATACAGATCTCCTCCATAAAGATAAATGGTCATCTGAATCATTTTTGAACATCATAAAAAGCAGACACCAAACCCTCCCACAAATTAACAAAAAATAAAAAACACACAAACCAAAAGACCAACGAAACACTACTGACCTGTGGAAAATATATGCAAGTTGTCTCTCCTTGCGAGCTCTACCTTGTGTTAAGAGGTGCTAAGCAGCCACAGCTTACAGAATGACAACATTCAGAGTGCTGAAAAATCCAGTGACAATATGAGACAGTTCATTTAATCCTACATGCTGGATGTTCTATGAATTGGCTCCTGTTTCTGGTTTTATCAGTCATGGCCTGTTCAAAACTGAAGGAAGAAAACCTTTTTGTAGTGTTTTACAGCTACTGGACAAATTACACATGGTGAAAGTTGATACAAACACATTAATTTTGTTCAGAGCCAGAAAGTCTTTGCAATGGTTATGGTGAGACTGTGTGACACAATACAGTTCGGACAGGCTTTAATTAGTATTGAAAATGAATCTATATTTATGTTTCCACAGAAATGATTCCAACAGTAGTTCCATGGCATTAAGACCTTTCATTTCCTAGCTTTGAAAAGTGATACTCACCTGGTTTCTAATAGGCTAAATAATTGCTAATGAGCAGATATGAGACCTCAAGGATATTCTTATCACAGCTGTAGAGTGTCTGTTACGCTCCATGCAATGAGAAGGAACCATTCCCATATTTTCACTGAAATTCCAAGAATACCTAGACTTTCATTCAAAGAATCTGAAAAAAGAAGATCCATAAAACTCAAACAGCAATTTTCTAAAGATGATGATTTTCTTCTGCTGCTGTCAGTCATGACTGTGAATGGTCCTTCAGATTTGCAGACAAAGGCACCCTGCACTGCTGGGGGAACAGGGCTACCAAGTGTGAGCCTGCTTTAGGAGGTGGCAGGAGTACAGAAGCATGATGCTGTTGCTGGAGCTGAAGTGTCCATTAATGCAGAATTATGCTGCTGAGTCTCCAATCATGTTGTCCTGAAAGGGATTTCACTAGGAATCTGGCTACATCGTAGAGAGAGACGCTGGGCCTGGAGATCCCATTTTCATTGCTCAGGTGGCTGACCTGGGCAGACACCAATCTCAAGGACAGTTGGAAGACCAGAAAGCTGGGAGAACATCCTGGACCAGGCACAGAAACTGAATTCTGCTCCTGAATAGTTAGCTAAAGGGATGTGTGGTTGAGTCTCCTCATAACAGCAGACTGTGAGGCAACCAAACAGGACTGGCTGTTTGTTTAAAAATAGAGACTTCAGTAGCTTGTATTCCTCCCAGACTTCTGTATGCGTGTATTCTCCAGAGGAAACCCTGAACAACTTTGTTTTAACTGAGTTTTTACCTTTCCATGGGTCGTGTAAATACTGAATGCAGTATTTAGTCTAACTTATGTGCCAAGAAATAAAGAATTCTATGTTTGTGGGTTGTGTCTTCAAATTTGCAGACTGTTCAGCAAATAGGAAATACGTAGTCTACAAAATGTAGAGCTGCTTTTACACTGTGTTCAAAACATACAGTACAGTGGTCTTAGTGACAAAAATGTAAGTGTTTAAGGATGGAGGTGTTGATGCTAGCAAAATAAAACAAGGAGATGGTTCATTAGATTTACCAGGCTAACACTTCATTTACATAACATTGTCCTATCTATTTTATAGCAGAGAGTGATAGCACTCCTGATTTTATATCTTACTGTGATGTTTTGCCTTTTTCTGGCTACTCCATGAAATGTGAATTTAAGTCTAACCTGAAGAATGAAGTTCTGAACAATAATATTCTGTCATCACTTATGGATAAAACCATTTGTTTATTTTTATACACAGATGAGAGAAGATTTTTCACTTTAGTTGGGTATTTGATGACTAAAGAAAGCTTAAGGAAAGAGGAGAATGTAGTGAAATTTACAGCCTGAGGGTAAACTCAAATCCAGATTTCCCTGCCCAGCCACTACCTGCTAGAATAGTTTTTCATCTTACTCAGGAGACACCAAGCTACCTCCTCTGCAGGAAATATCATTGGTATTCTAAGGACTTTATTTGTGATGGAGTAGAACAGTGGTCACCCGTAGAATTTGTAATAGAATAATGGACTGTATTGTTCATATTCAAGCAGATCTTAGGGAAGGAAAAGTTCTTTGGGCTACTTAGAAAGTATACTCTGTTAAACCCATGGCAAATTCCCTGTGATTGGGGTTGAAATAGTGAACAATTTGGGTAGTGCTTACCCTACACACACCACATCCAGGGTTGGTTTAATCCTGTGTCAGAATTAAATGAATTCCTTGCAATGCAGCTGCGTGGGTTGACCCTGGCTGGACACCAGGTGTCCCCCAAAGGCACTTCATCACTACCCTCCTCAGCTAGAGAATATATAATGAAAGGCTCATGGCCTGAGAAAAGGACAGGAAGAGATCACTCGGGAATTACAGCCACGGGTGAAACAGACAACTTAGGCTAAATTAATTTAATTTACTGGCAATCAAATCAGAGTTGGGTAATGAGAAGTAAAAATTTAAGCTTAAAACACGTAATGTTGTTAAAGACCCATAGATAGCTTAACAGAGACCAAAATGCAAACTTCCCACCAGTGCTGGTGTCAGACTGGCCTACAACATGGACCCCATTGGTCCCTTAGGGCCAGCACAGGACACAGTGTGCTCTCAAACTGATGAGCTGAAAACTTTAATCACCAAATATGAAATGGCTATTATTTGTCCAAAACAGGTGACCACTGCTATCAAACATGATACTGGCTGCATTGTCAGAATTGCAACAGAAATAGAACAAACTTCTGAACATCATTGGTATGATGCTTTTATGAGATATGCACCATCTGCAAACGGCATATTGCATCTTATATTACATCCTATGATTGTTGTACCATTGTGCTGCATTTTATTAGTTTTGCTGGTAGTGTATTTTTATATCTATGTTTATCACATATCTCCCTGTGTTGGAAAAATGAATCACCAGTTGTAACCTGATTTGGGCTAAAGTGAGTGCCCAAATCTTCTCCTGAGCAAGGCAAGGGGACTAACAACTCCATCCCAGGAGCGAAGCAAGGGTGACTGTCCATTCTCCGGTTTTGGCCCAGCATACAGCTGATGCCACACCCCAACATGTACTGGCACAACCACTGAGGCACAGAGAGCAACATGTAAGTTAGAGAATTTGTGAGCTGGAGAATTTGTGAATTAATAAAGTGATGAATTAGAGAATTCATATTTTCTGAATAAAGAGCATCGAGCCCCATTTATTTATTTTTTAAATTTAATGAGGCCCTGATATAAAGTTTAATTTGTAGAGTATGTCATCGTGTAAACTGAGATATCCAAACAGTACATAGCATTTCGGTGTGTGGTAGAAATAAAAAACTGGAAAAGGAAAACTGTCCTTTTCTTTCCTTCAACTTATGAGTCTCTCTGATTACTAAGGATTATTCAGTTTAGATGTGAGATCAATACAGCATAAGTTACCCGTGAATCACTGTAAACAATTCTAGTAAAATATTTATTTTTATAGGAAGGATCTCTGTTCTGGCCTTTGAGGATAAGAAAAATCTTTGCCAAGGCACCTAAGCTAGGTAAGAGTTAAAGTTTCTCCCTTTTCTTTGTCTGTCACTATTTCTGTAGGTGTTAGGAGATCTACTTTGAGACATGTCTTGATCCAGAAAGGCTGAGGTGAAGTAAGGTTGTTTGCATTTGTGCTTTGTGAGGGTTTACTTCAAACAAATTATTCAAGTTCAGATGTTTGAACATTTGCTCTTTTTCTTGTTTCAGCTTATGAAAATTATTTCTATCCATAAAAGAGATCTTAGTGTTTTCTGAGGACTTGTGCTGCTGTAAGGTTTGTCAGTCTGCCCTCCTTTGCTTGCCTACCATTGTCCTTATCTAGGGAATTTTCCTCTGCAAAGGAGACTACAAAGCTTACAGCATGCCATGCATATCTTACATGCTGTCCTGGGAGTCAGCTGCAGAGTCACCATTTCTGTCTGTTGTCCAGTCAATGAAAATAGATTCTCAGTCCTACGATTACGAATCACAACACGAGTCCTGGCTGCCTTGCCTGACTTTGCTTGCTTTATATGAGCAAAAGGGAGGATGGAAGGGGCTGGGTTTTCAAAGGAAAAGGCTACACCACTAGCTAGTTACTGAGCCAATACACGAATTCTAAAGCCACTCGGCAAATGTCAGTGGAAAACCTCCTTTCCTTTCTTAAAAAGAAGCTCTACAATTATTTGGTGTTTGATAAGAAAGCAGACTGTCTGAAAGTGTTCTGGAGAAGCTGCTTCCCAGCAATCTTACAGACAGTGTTGCTCATTAGTCGGAGTCACTGGCAAGCAGCGACTGCGCCGCAGTCCCTCGAGTGCTGTCAGTCAGCGCCTTTGATTGCTGGGGATTGCTCAGAGAAGTGACAAATGTTTCTCTTCACCTGATGCGGCTGAGAAAAACAGCAATTACCCAAACATCGCATCTTGCTGTGACAGCCTCTTGCTTTCTGTGTGTGAGGCCGAGTGCCACTCCTGGAGAAGAAGAGTGGTTCACTTCAGAGTACTTCGTACTTCAGAGTGCTGTGCCCAGTTCTGGGCCCTCAGTTTGGGAAGAACATTGAGACACTTGAGCTCATCCAGAGGAGGCAACAAGGCTGGTGAGGGGCTGGGAACACAAGCCCTGTGAGGAACAACTGAGGGAGCTGAGGGTGTTTAGCCTGCAGAAAAGGAGACTCAGAGGTGACCTTATCACTCTCTACAACCTCCTGAAAGGTGGTTGTAGTCAGGTGGGGGTTGGTCTCTTTCTCCAGGCAGCAGCTGATAGAACCAGAGGACACAGCCTCAAGCTGTGCCAAGGGAAATGTAAGTTGGATATTAGGAAAAAGTTTTTTACGGAAAGAGTGATAAAGTTCTGGAATGAATCGCCAGCCTGGGGAGATGGTGGAGTCACCATCCCTGGATGTGTTTAGAAAAAGACTGGATATGGCACTCGATGCCATGGTTTAGTAGATGTGTTAGGGATGGGTTGGACTCAGTGATCTTGAAGGTCTCTTCCAACCTAGTCATTCTGTGAATTGTGTGAATTCAGTGTGTTGGGACTGTGTGCTCCATCCCCGGCATGCCTGGGTTTACGTGACGACTGCCCCAGCAAAGGGTTAAAGTGAGGTGAGAGGGGAACTCAAGGAGCCTAAATTGCAAAAGGGATTAGTAACCCTGTTACACAAGACTGCAGGTTTAGTTCAAAGGCATGTTGAGCCCACACCTCTTCTGTGTTTGACACCTTTATCTTGTTCTTAATAACATCACAGTTGAGGGGAAGTGATTGTGGAATTCACCTGCATTTTCCTTGTACGTTTTATTGCCTGTTCCTTTAGAAATTCAGTAATCATGTGGCAGAGAGCCTGGTAGCAAAACCAGACCAATAAACTGAAAGTTGGCCATTACATTTGGTTTGCTTGCACATGAGTAAACAGCACAAAAAAGAAGGAACAATACATGGTCCAGTGAGAAAATGGCAATTTTAAGAGCAAACAAGTAGATAAAGAAGTAAAAGCAATTCTGCAGAGAAGTGGAAAAGAAATATTCTTGCTGTGTGGAGGTCTTAAAGGTGTGTCTGTTTGAGGCCTGACAGCCCTGCAGAACCTGAGGTACATCTCTTTTGTTGACTCTGACATGGGACGGTCATGTCTGACAGAGCAAGATGCTGGGCCCAGAATTCCTGTAGGATTTCTCAGGGACACTTGTCAAGTTTCATTAGTCAATGTCCTTGCTGTACTACGGCATGAATCCACATGCAGGTCCATGGGAAGTGGCTAATGAAGCTCTTTAAGCTTCAATTAGCAACCTGACAATGGAAAAGTGATATGTGGATACAACAGCTCTCAGCTGCTTGGAAAGAAATGGGAAGTACTCCTTGTGGTCTCAACAAGGAAGAACAAAAAGCATGGGGGAGATCTGTTCTGACATCTGGTTTGTGTTGCTGCAAGTCATCCCTGCACAGCCTTCCCTGTGGGCTGGGGTGACCTGAGGCTGTTCAGAGCTGTGGCTGTGGTTTGTCACAGGTTTAAGTGACAATACTTTTAGGTCTTGGGTTTCGTCCTCTTGCTTGTGTCACAAATAGTTTGCATAATAATCATCAGTGAGCAAGTGGGAAGTACAAAAGTGCAATGCATTATCCTCAGGAGAGAGAGTATTGTTTTGTGACATTCCCAGAGCTCAGGAGGAGCAGATTTCCTTTGGTGTGTCCAGAGCTCCTCTAAGAGTAACTACACCTGGGCTGTTTTACACACAGAAGTCCTGGACAAGTCATTGAGTAGTATCACTTCCCATTTCAAGTCTAGAGCACCCCAGATATGTCTGACTGTGAGCAACCCTGAGGCAGCAGGTCCCCTTCATCCCACAGGTGATGCACTTGCTGTGCATGTGCATGTGGTGTTTCTGGGGGTGGCACACCCTGGGCAAAAGCAGACTTCAGGACACACAGGCTGATGTGATGGTCTTGGTAAGGAGAGAAAGCATTTGGGTCTGAGCTTTAGTATCTTCTCCACAAAGCACTCACTGAGGCCAATTTGCTGATCAAGATCTGCACAGGAGCCCACAAACACGAATTAACTGTATTTTAACTGAGTATTCAGGCTTGATTTTTCAGCAAGTAGCAGTTTGAGGAGAACATTTAATAGACATTAGGATTCTTCTAATTCTGAATGAATGATTAACACAGGTTGAGATTTGCTGTGAATTTAGCTGCTTCTTCAGCTCATGAGCTTTTTACAAGTAAAATGCAGCTTTCTCTACATGATTTGTTTATCACTTTTAATCAAGCAGGGCATTAACTTAACCAAACTAGGGGTATGACAAAGAATTTCCGTGTCAGAATCTGACCCTGCATTAATTTATATGTTGTTTTCTTTCCCCAAGAGATGGAATTATAAATAGTCTGATAGAAGCATTGACTACTGAGTGTATGATTTCAAGTAGTCCATGTGTGCTGTGTTCTGGTACATGGTGTAGCTGACAGATGCTTTGAACTCTGGTAGCCAGAGACACTCAAATCTTCACTCGTGGTTTTGTGCCTTCTCAAGAGGCAGGGAGCATGTTAGGGCAAGGTGGCAGATGGTGAAATTTATGATGGTTCAGGAAATGTTAAATATGCCTTTTTTGGGCTAAGGACATCCTGCCAATTAATTATTCTTGAGTAAAATTCTAACATGAGATGTTAACTGGCCACAGTTTCTGTCAAGTCTATATAGTTTCAGCAGTGAGGTATTTCACAATGCTGTGGTCTGACAAATTGCATTTCTTCTGTGCTGGGATGCTGCTGATAGCATTTGGGAGTTTTGTCTCTCTACCTTGCGGAAAAAAACCCCAAAACTTAAGTTTCTAAGGAGCACAGGTTTAATTGATTTTCTAACAGCATTAAGGGGAGGCCTAAGTCACAGGCTCAGGCAGAGTTCACTGGTTATCATGCCATACAAGATATTTCTGTGGGGGTTTAATATTCTTTCCTACCAAAACACCTAAAGCACTTCAAAAGGTTTATTTCTTCTAACTAGCCTGGGTGTGAGGTTTCTTGTCTGTTTGTTTGTGTGGTTTGGGTTTTTTTTCCCAAATAGTAAAATTTGAATGGTGCTGCAGGTATATTACATATAACAGCCGGGGGCTAGAAAAAATACAAAAGTGTTGACGCAGAACTGTGCAGAGTTGTTATGTCCAAAGGGTATCTGCTTGTGGACTTTAGCAGGGCAGATAGCATTTGCTTTGCTTCTCTATTGATTTTTCTTCCTGGCCTTGAGGGGCCCCAGAGAAAGTGGAAAGGGTTGGTATTTCTCAACCCTCTTAATACAAACATACCCAAAATTATTTGTCTAAAATTTCCATGGCACTGCAGAGAAGTGACCCCAAAGCACCCCAGTTGCACCCTCAACATATTCTGCCTGGGCAAGAAGAGAGAAAGGCATCACTGGTGACAGTGAATTCAGTTTCAAGTCTTGCCTTGGTGACCTGGGGTCAGATATGGGATACGTGCTCTGCATGTGATAAGGCAGCATCTAGTAGAAAGCTGAGATAGTTTTTTTCCTTCAGTCTTCCCAGGTAGGAATGTGGGCTTGGATCTTGCACTGGATCCCTTCTTCTCCATCCAGGCAGCTCCACAGTGGTATTTGTCACGCCCCAGGGTAACAGAGCGACTTGTTTATCTGCTGCAATGAGCACTGCTGAGTCTTCAGAGGAGTGGAATTACATTCTGGATGGTGACTTGGGCTGCAGCCATGTTACTAAACGTTGGCTAAAATTTCCCCAGCTTGTTGCCCTCACTTTATTCCCCATCAGTGAGAGCAATGTTAGGGGCAGTAACACAGAAAATTCTGAAGAAAATGTTGGCATTTTATCCAGTCTATCATCTTGCTGTCTTCAGCTGGATGACATGGTGCTGCAAACATTGTAAATACTAGCCTATGCTTGTGTTGCTCTCCCTGTTGGTTCTTCTGGCAAAGCTTTGGTTAATTTTTCTTGTAGGGGTGGGTAAGACAACAAACCCTTCTGCTCCCATTCAGCAGCAGACAACTCAATTTATTCAAAATTTAACATTAAAAAGAGATCAAGCACTATATCAGGGTTCCTTCGGATTTTGAGTACTCAGTTTTGAGAGCCAGTGAGGAAGACTGTCATGTTTCTGATTTCATAGAAGCTGCAGCTTTTGCTGGCACAGCTCTGAGCAGGGTAGCTCAGCCTGGGTGCACGTGGGGTGAGGAACAGCTGCAGAGCCAGAGAGGGGCTGCCAACCTGTGGACAAGGACGTGGTGGATTTTAAGTCTTGTGTACGTAATGCCCACTTGCAATCTTTTGTTCAGCCAGTTTTAGGCACAGGGAGCTGGGTGGATGATCTGTAAGTGTAGTTACAGCCTGTTGCTACACTTACAGACCATGCACCCAGCCCCTCTGTGGGTTTGTGCCACTCCCATGGTCTTCAGGAGGTTACACAGTCTGATCTTCTGCCATTCATGACCTGTGTAATTTGTGTCATCAGGGGAATTGTTTGGACAGAGGAAAAGAGTTTAATTAGGAGAATAGAATTCCTTCAGGACAAAAATGGCTATATATTGTCCCTTCTCAACACTGCAAAAGAGAGGATATAAATTAAATATTTAGTGTGAAGTAAGAGATTTTATTTAGATAAACAAAAGCAGGTGCATTTCTGCTGGTACATTGAAGTCAGTTCCTTTCCTAGAATCTGCAAACCCACACTTCTCTAACTCACACATGCACAAAATCCACCCCCTTGCTTTCAGCGAGTCCTCACAAGACCTGGGAGTTGCAAGAATGGCTCCTGGAAGTGGCAAAGCTGGGTGAGGACAGTTCCTTTCAGTCACTAGCCTACTGTATAACAACTGCTCTGGGCTCTAACTAAACTTTGTCCATTGCACCGTGGCCCTGGATTTTTAAAGCAGGTGCTAAAAAAAAGGCACCAGGGTGGCATATGGAACATGATCCCATATGCCATCCATTCCCTTGGAGATGGTAAGAGGGACTCGGGGGGAACTAAAGCATAAAAAAAGCTTCTTTGCAGTGGTCACAGTTAACATGTCTGTATGATAAAAGGAGGGTGAAAAGAAGGAAGGAGGTATGCAAAGCTGATACTGATGGAAACCCTATTACTCAGGCAATGTTATTCAAGAACAATTTATCTGTGAGAAAATATGACACTTGTAATGTAGCCAAGTCCTTTGCAAGCTGTAGAGGCAGCTGCACAGTCTTGCCTGAGGCATTGAGCATGCCATCTGAGCAAGTTACAAGGAAATCTCTTTAAATAAAAAGGGAAAAAAACCCCCAAAACTGTTCATTAATATTAGGCACTCTGTATCCTGCCAGAATGTTCACTTTTATATCAAGGGTCTGATTCTTCAGAAGTACTTTTTTGTCCTCTTTTGGATTACTGACCAATTCAGTGGAGAGAACGTGTAAGGAAGCCAAAATCATATTCACTCATGAAATATCTTTGAAATAGAGCTTTCTGGATTGTCCTATATTTGAAAGACTCTTTCATGGGTACATGGTGTGTGATTCAGCCACAAGCAGAATGAGGTTCCTCTTGTCAAACTGCAGATATCTGCAATGTCTTCATCTGAACTATCTCTCAGCTCACCCTACAATAATCAATGAAGAGAAATAAACTACTTCTAAGGTATTTTGGATATCCATGTAATCAAAGGTGATTTGTGCCTGAGGAATGCCATCTTCTTTCTCTTGGCAGTAGAGATGCCTTTAGATATCTACTGTAAAGTTAGGGAAAATTAATCCCAGCATGAAAGGATGCATCATTTTAAAAAGGTTAGCCCCTGTTATGTGGATGGCCACAAGGCATCCAAATCCTGCCTTCTCAACATTTCTTTTTACATTGTCTGTGACAGATTCTCAGTTTTCTACTCAAATTCCTCCTTTTCCCCAAAGCACCGTCATCTTTTCTCAAGTTTTTCTCTCATCCTACCTGCAGGTGCAGACAGCAGAATATCCCTTGGATAGTACCCAGCAGTACAGCAGCCTCCTAAACTGCATGTGTCCAACAAACCACAAGGTGAGTTCTGCAGTAAATCTCAGCATACTGGGTGTTGATAAATGGCATGACAGAGCAGATGGTTGGGATTTTTGGATTAATGTTTATTATTAGAAAATGACAGTTCACAGAAGTAAAAAGGAGTGGTGGGAGCATAGTGGTTCCAAACAAATTTTCCCAGTGGATCTTTTAGGTTTGTGATAATGAGAGATAGAGTGAGTTTGGCCACCTACTAGGAATAGCCCTGGTTTATGTCCTGGGAGACCTGTAGTTAGATCTGGAGGCTGAATTTAGCTCTCCTGTGCAAGAAGAATCCACTCTATTGAGAATAGAAAAGGGAAATATCTTATGTAAAACTTTGGGAGGTGTCAGCATAATTTGTATCTGGAATGAGTACAACTCTTCCCTGTAAAAATATAAAAGAGAAAACTGTTCCCATCCAGGAGACCTCAGGAGAGGTCTCCTGAGGCCTCCTGAGGTTTGTAGGAGACTAATAAATTTAAATGCACTTCATGATGTTAATGCAAGAGAGATAAGTAGTAGGGTTTTAACTTTGACTTATATCAACCAATTGCTTTAAAAAAATCCAGATAGTTAATAAAAATTATTATAGGGTCCAGACAGGTCCAGTTATAGGTGAAACACAGTTTCCACTGTGATTTTTTTTTTTTTTTTTTTTTTTCAAAAACCCANTTTTTTTTTTTTTTTTTTTTTTTGCTGCAGAACACCCATGTTGCTCCATTATTTCTCAGAAAGTCTGAGAGAAAGAGAAATTACCTTGGAAAAGTAAAGGAAACACTCTGAAATTATTTCAAAGCTTTTTTGTTTTCCAAGGTGGGAATGTGTTCTGTATCCAACACACACAGTGCTTTGCAGTGAGATCCTGCCTAGCTGGAGATACACACAGATGCTGGCAACACAGGGACAACAGTTTGTAATCACAAAATCATAGAATGGTTTGGGTTGGAAGAGATCTTCAAGATCATCTGGTTCCAACACCCCTGCCATTGGCAGGGACACTTTGCACTAGACCAGCTTGCTCAGAGCTCCACCCAGCCTGGCCTTGAGCACTTCCAGGGATGGGGCATCCACAACTTTTCTGGACAGCCTGTTTCAGTGCCTCACCACCTCATAGGAAAGATTTTCTTCCTAATCTAAACCTACTCTCTTTTATTTTGGATCCATTCCCCCTTCTCCTGTCACTACATGCCCTTGTCCATAGCCACTCTTGTGGCTTTCTTGTAGGCCCCCATTTGGTACTGGAAGGCTTTGTAATCTGCAAGGTTTCCCTGGAGTCCTCTCCAGGCTGAACAACCTCAAGTCTCCTAGTCTGTCTTCATAGGAGAAGTGCCTTCCTCCAGCAGGCCCACATCTTTTTTACATTGAGGACCCTAGAGGTGGGTGCAGCATTCCATGTGGGATCTCATGAGGGCAGAGTAGAGAGGCAGAATAACCTGTCTTGACCTGCTGGCCACTCTGCTTTTCGTTGGCTTTCTGGGCTGCCAGCACACACTGTTGGGTCATGTTGAGCTTCTCATCAACCAGCACCCCCAAATCCTTCTTGTCAGGGCTGCTCTCAATCTGTTCTCCACCCGGATTGTACTCGTGCTTGGGATCCTCCCTACCCATGTGCAGGACCTTGTACTTAAGCATTGTCTTGCCCCAAGCAACCCAGGTGGTGTAAATTGTCTTTGGAATAAATGAGGTAGAATACTATAACAGTGCCAGATTTAAAGTTGTTTGGGAGTTTTTTGTAAACATACTAGTGACCTTATTTTGACTGGTAGGTAGCCAATAGCCACTTCAGCTAGCATTCAGTGCTATAATTAGCTATAAAGAGTTTAGACAGGATCAATAATTCACCTATTGATCTTTTACATTCATTATTTTGCATCAAAAGGGTGCCTAAGCATTAATCAGAAAATTATTTACTGAGATGGTGTCTTGTGAAATGACTGTCTGCCTCCTAAAAGGAGAGGGAAGGAAATGCTACACGGATTTCAGGAGAGTTACTGATGACCCCTTGCCTGGGGCTGGCAGGTCCCAGTGGCAGGGAAGTGCCTGCTACCCTTGCCACCACTGATTTCAGCCAGTGCCATGCTCTCTTCAGGCACCTCTGATCTGTATAAATCTCCAGGGCTGGCCCACACAGTTCTCTGCTTAAAGGCTTTTGGCAAGATCACCCATCTTTCTGAGAGCTTTGTTTGTGGGACAGTGTGGGAGAGCTGGGGGTGCAGGGTAGCAGCGTCTGCTGCCTCAAGTGCATAAATAGCCCAGATGAAGACAAAAGGGAGGTGGCAAATTAGGACATAAACTCTGGTCTGTGGGACCAGCAGCCAGTTCCCTGTGTGTCCAAATGACACAGCTAATCATCAGGAATTTGTACCCTCCCATCCTCACTCCTTGGCTGGCACCCACCCACCGTCTGCTGCAGTTTTGCAAGGCATTCACACTGTTTGTCCTGGTCCAGTATCTCACAGAGTCAGTGCCATTGGGTAGAAAAATCTCTCAATATGCAGACAAGAGACCTGCAGAGAAGAGACACAGACAGAAAAGCAGCCATGGTTGCAGCAGGGGCCGTGACCTCCTGCCACTGGCAATATGCAGGCTGATCCCAGCCTGGAGGCAGCAGCTGACACTGGCAAACCCAAAGCCAGCCTGTCTGAGGCCACCTACCCCAATTTAAATTTGATCTACCTTGCTGCATTCTTAATTAAGGAAAGCAGCTTCCATGCTAGTACCTCTGTACCAGTTCACACCATACAGTTATTTTCATCTTCTAGGGAAAATGGTTGTGTTCTCTGCACAAACCTCCAGCCACCAGGAAAACCTTTTTTCCCCAGGGCCCCTCCCTTTCCAAGCTCAAATAAGTAGGAAGCTAGTTATTAAGAAAAAAATGAATATGAAGCTAGGAAATATGTTATGGAAAAGGACAAATAGCTGAAGAGCAGCTGAATTCCAACTGGGGCATGTCTGTCGTTCTCCCAAAGACCTTTGGAAACATGCCTGCTTCATGCAAGCTGGATTTGTATTTCAGGGAATGCATGTGCACTACTACTGTGCTATAAATAAACATCTGCTCTACCAGGCCCACTGGCTTAGTACATCCAACTTCTCTGAACCCTCCCACCTGTGCTTTTTGCCTTTGGATATGCACTGCCTGACCCAAGGAAAGAGCCCACCCTGTCAGAGACAGCAGGATTGAGGTCTTGAAGTATTTTTGCTGTTTAAATAATGCTGTAATCATGTGTCAATCAAGACAGGAAGAGCTTTCTGTGGGTTTTAAGACTGACTTATATCACTTTGGGTTGAGCCAGTAATTAATTTGAAAGAGTATTGCACACACACAAGCTGTTGGCTTAAGTATCTCAGTTCAGTAAAGCTGTTGTAACTTCTGCATGTAGGCATGGTCTACAGCTCTGAGGAAATGAGAGAGGGAAGGGATTGTAGAAACAAAAGCTGACAGTGCTGTGTCATGGCTCCCCTCTCTTCCTCCTCCTCTTTCTTGTTTCACACTGCAGATTAACTGAGTAAACATCTGATGTGTGGCATCCTGCACCTATGCCTAGCAAAGCTGCTCTGATTATACTTCCCCAGCTTTTCATAGGAGTCAAATGTCCATTCTAGGATTGATGGTTAAAATCTCTTTTTAGGGTAGATCACAGCCAACCTTGGGAAAAAACCTCCTGGGGTTTTTTTGCAAGGATGAAGATGGTTTTATAACTGCAACAATTTTATTGCCATTTTTAAAATTGAAATTTAAATAAAGGTTAAAGAGAGTAGCACAACTAATCTTAATGGAGATTTGTTGTCATTTTTAAAACTGTAATTGTAATTTTTTCTATTGTACCATTTGGGCTACCTTTTGGGCTCCCTCTTCTTGAATACTGCTGTAATATTATGGTACACACGTTGTATTTGAAAGCAGAAATATTCACTTAGGCAGGTGTTCTTGAATTTTCAGAGAAAAAAGTTCAGACCACAGTACAAACTGACTACCCTACAGTATGGAGACAGGATTTGATAATCACAGGAGCTTGGATCAGAAAATTAATTCTTGAGCCATACAAAGCATGCTGCTCCAGATATCTTCTCTCCAAAGCTGCAACTTTGGGGAGACGCTGTACTGAAACTTGGCTGAAGCTGAGACAGATTCAGGGATAAATGTGCTCTGTTGCCATTTGTACAGTCTGATTATATAGCATGGCAAACAGAAGACTTGCATTAAATTTAAACTACATATATTTTGATCTGACATGCTTATATTTTTTAACTTCCTTGGCAACATTAGGCAGCAATTATTTCTGTAATTTTACAGTTTCAGGAAGTTCAGATTCATTAATTTAAACTTCTTCAAACTGTGAGACACTTAAATTTTGAATCTGATTCATATGTTTTGGACCATTTCTGCTCTATGCAATTAATGCCTTGTTGAATTCCGAAGGAACACAATGCCTGCATAAGAGGTTCTTGCATTATTTCAACAATCTCAGTCACAAAGGTCACCAAGAGGAAACTGCTCTGAATGCCTTTCCCTGGCAGACAGGTTTTTGATAATGTTGCTTGTTGAGACATCCTGAATCAGCTCCCGTGCAGCTGCAGGCATTTCCCAAGCAAAGAGTATAGGAGCTCTGACTACTTCCTTGTCTTTACATCTTCTATCTGTATTTAAAGGAAATAACATGAGATATTTCGCTGGGGAAAATCTTTCATACAGTTCTTCTATCACACTTAAAGAAATCGTCTGAGTGGTTTTTTTGGGGGGACCAGAACATCTCCCCCCTTTCCAAAACAATCTACCAGCTCTGCTCTTGCAAAGGACAAGGAACAGAACTGTGTGTTCACCTTCTCCTTTCCTTTTTGTGCTTTTAAGAGCAGAAATTCTGGATTATTGCACCCAAAATTCTGAGTCTTGAGCTATTCCAAGAAGTCATTCATTCAAGGCTCCAGAGATATTTAATCTCCATGTTATGTTTTTGATCATTAATAAGATGACTTGCAAATTGATGGCAATACTTGTTCTCTTCAAAGGTGGTTTTGGGGATGTTAATGCTTGGAGAGGCAGAAAAGACAAATTATTGAATTGACTTGTAGTTACAGTGAATTTTGGAAAACAGCGTGGCTTATTTCCTGGCTCTTGTTTTTATTGTGGAGCTGCAGCACAGCAAAAATAATTTGGGGGTTAACAGCTTGTGCTACTCTCTGTGCATTAAGTCTTCCAGTTTTGAGAAGAAAATCAAATCTAGCTGTTCTCCAGACAAACAACCTTTCATAGTTTTTTACTTTTGTAATTGGCAGTTGTGTATAGGGTGGAATAGACATAAAAATTAAAAGTTAATTTAGTCGCATGCTTGTATTTTATGCAAAGGCAGAAAGGCATCCAAGCATTATAGATCTGTTAAATATCCAAGGGAAGTTACATTGTGTCAGTTTCTGAGGCAAAGTTTAGCTATTTAGTCTGTAAAGTCCTCAAGATAAGGGGTTTTCAAGATTTTCTTTCAATTTTTGTTTATATAGTTTATTTCAAATTGTTCCCTCGAAGTATTTCCAGCACAAGAACTGCAACATAGGTTTGCTGCCTGACAACAGAACTGATTGAAATACAAATGGAGCTGTCACTGTTCAAGTTGAGTGAGACATAAAAAGGAAACAAATGACATGAATGATGAAAACTAGCTTAGCTTTTAAAGCAGTTCTGTTATTGTTAATGTAAGATGTTGTTATTGCAGGCAGTTTACAGCACCTTGTGTTCTCCATCTTTACATATTTGTTTCTTCTCTTTAAAAACCTCAAGCCAGCATTTATGTAGCTCCCTGAGCACAATTGCTCTTAAACTTACTTTTGGTTTCTGCTGTTGGGAGTAGTGATGGTGACAATAGAAAGAGCTCCAATGTTTCCCTTTATGATGTACCAGAGGATATTCAGCTCTTCAGGCAGTACTTGTAGCTTGGTGTGTCGTGGCAATCATCACACATACATGAACCACAAATTGATAAAGCTTGGCACTTTAACTTCGGGAATACCGCACCAATCAAGATGACAGAAGGTGAAGGACAGAAGGGATGTGAGGAGTAGTTGTTATAGTCTTGGGAGCAGTTGAGGAGCAAAGAAAAATCTGGGTAACTACGGAGCTGCTACTCTGACCTTAGTGTACACGAGGAGCTATGTAATACTATAGCAGGTACAGATTTTTAGGAGTTATGATTAAGAGCTTTCACTTGTGAGCTATGAACCAGAGTACACATTAGTAGCAATGACACAGCTTAGTTTTTATGGAATGCCAGCATTATTCACCAATACAACTTTGACCTAAAATAAAGGAACGCCATTTTTTAACTCTGTTTTCAGTTAACAAGGAGGACATGACAGAGAAACACTTTTTGCTGAATCAACAAGCCTTGATGTGAGCTGGGAAAAGGAACTCAGAGACTTCAGCATGGAGGAGACTTGGAATTTCATTGCAGCAACAGTGGACTCGAGAAAAAGCTTTGTTAGGACCTGTGTCATGTTAGCCCTTCTGAAGGGTAGGGAGAAAGGGCACAAGGAGCCCCACTGAGCTCCCTGGGCCAGGGCAGGAAGAAAGAAGTGACTTTTCTAGTCACAACATGCTTGAGATGGCCATGAGGCAGGTTTGATAAATCTGTCCAGGCAGTTTTTCCACCAAGGCACAGGAAAACAGCTGAAGCCTTTACTCTTGGTAAAAGGCCTCTTTGAAACAGGGCTGCAAAGGGGCTGCAGCCCCCTAAACCAGTAGAAACCCCACACTTCTTTCATAAATCTCTCCTAGATTACTCTGTGTAGGCTACTCTGACTTCAGCACATGCAAGGATTTAAAAGATATTTTGAAGGAGGTTTTTAAACAAAAAGCAGAAAGCAAATTCTAAATGTTTGAAATTCAGTGTGAGAGGCATGGAAAAATTTAGCCAGCTATCTACCTTTGATAACCTTGGCTAAATAGGGCACCACCTAACCCCTATTGCCTGCACTGACACATTAGGTACAGGACCACAGGAGAAGTTGTTTGAGCTGGGGAAAAGGGCTGAAGGACCAGGCACAGGGAGACAGCTGTGGATTGTACTGGAAGGGTCCCTGCCAGACTGGGAAGAGGTCATGATTGTAGCTCTGGTGCCAGTCCTGTTTTGTGTGTTCGTTAATGACCTTGAAACAGAGAGTACTTGTCTGTTAATGGAATTTGCTGATGACATGGTTTTAGGACAGAGAGGATTCCTACAAGAAAATAAAGGGGTGACTGTGATAAATAAACAGTAGAAATAGGATTGGATTTAACACTATGAAGTGCTAGCTCATGTGTTTAGGGAAGAATAACAGCACTTTCTTGCAATATGACAGGAATTCATCTGTTGAAAATTGCAGATTAAAAAATAGTCAGAGGGATCTGTAGTAGTCATGGAGAAAAAAAGTCACTTAAGACACCAAAATACATTAAATATTTCACTTCCAGCAGAGATTTACATAGGAATTAGCTCTGCAGGGGCACATTCCACTGTATACACCCCTCTGCAAGGCACTGGTGGGACCTCTGTTGCAGACTCATTGTTGTCATGGTCACACATAATCAGTATTATGATCTCACATTGCAATACTTGCAGAAAACAAAATTACCATTATATTAATGGTGTTTTAGAACATATTAAAAAATATGTTACTTTACTCAGCAAAATGAATTGCTTTCTAATGTCTCAAGGGCACAAAGGCCAGGGAGGGAAGGAAATACTTAAACTAAAGAACAGTGCTGTCATTGCACTAAATGCATATGTAAAACAGAAAGAAGTTCCTAACAGAGAAATGAGGATTTAGATCCTCTACTCAGAGTAGTAGGGCCCAAATTCCTGCCCCTTCCTCCCCAATACCAGTGTTTGATAATGAGGGGCAGAGATGCAATGTTTTAGAAGCTGTCTAAGACGCAAAGAATAAAGATTTAGTCATGAAATACCAAACATTATCTCATTAAAGTTGTATTGCAACAGCTGCCCTGACAGTTCATGACTGCTTTTGTCAGTGAAATACCACCCACATGGGAAGCCTTGGAGAGGTCTGAGAAGGGTGCTCTTCCCAATACTGCAATCTACTGGATTTTCATGGTGACAATGGGGACAGGAGTAATATTAATATGCCAATAACTTGATTGCAGTGCTCAATTGCATCCACAAATGATACAAATGGACACATTTACAATTGATGGAGCTACACTCACTCAAATGGGCTGGTAACACCTGTTAGCAGTGCAATACCCAGGATGTGGAGCATGCTGGGTGTGATTCTGCCCAGTAAAGGGCCTTGTTGGAAACACACAGCTCATCATGCCCTCCAGAAGTTGCACCTCACTGAAAACTCAGGCATGAACTATGAGCCATCTTCAAGCCTGTAACAGGACATAGTTTTTTAATCTAGCCAACTTGTCTCCTTTTCCCTAAGAAAAGACGCAGAAAGAATCTCTTTGTCCAAGGCCTGACCTCTCTAGACATCCTGTCTTTCTTAAAATAACTCTTGTTGTACCCTGATTAAGGAAGTTTATCTTCTCCAGATCCTGGTACACGTGGTACTGGTGTAACCCAATGCACAAAAATGTATTATCCTTTATTTTTGTGTATGCACCTGAGTGTGAGTGTGTGTGTGCACACTGGCCTTTTAAATGATTTTTTTTTTTTGATTTACAAAGTGTTTACTGTTAATAAGTTACATGAATATATACCAGTATCTGAATTCAGCTAAACAAGCAGCCTTAAAAAAAACAGTGGAAAGGTAGAAATACAGTCAGATGTCTTTTGGCTCAATGAATTCACTGAAACCCCAACAAGCATATAAATCTACCTACTAATGAAAACTTAAATGCTAACGAGGAGCTATGAGGGAGCAGCAGAAACAAATACCTTTTCCAATATTGCTCTGTTTTCCTGGGGTCAGATGTAGCGTTATCAATGGGACTGCAGGGGTACATGCTTGCTATGTGGGCATATTGGAAGGAAAAGAGACATTATTATGGTGGAGAAATTGCAATATTTTGGGGTTTTTTGAGGTTTGACTGGCATGACTTCAAGTAGTTCTCACAAATACTCCCCTCAATATATTCTTCTCACTTTTTTATTTTGATAGAAAAAGTTTAAGCAAGAAGTTTAAGCAAGAAGTAATCAAAATACCTTCAATTTTGAATACTATAATGAGGCAACAGGTACATAGCTGATTTTACAGGTCAGGATGAATAGTTATTATTCAGATTAATGCAGATAACACGTACAAGATAAGGCTGAGTTGGAAGGGGCTCTGAACAACCTGGTGTTGTGGAAGAGGTCCCTGCCCATGGCAGAGGGATTGGAACTACATGACATTTAAGGTCCCTTCCAAAACAAACCATTCTAGGATTCTAAGATAGATGGCATCAAGATCAAGGACTTTGGGAAACATTAATTTATGTAGCCCAGTGGCACAGATTTACTGGATGATTCTTGTAGTCTTAAAAAGTTGGTGTTAGTGTTTCAATTATAGAACTGTTATGAGTAGGGAGATGTCTTATGGAAATATTGCAAGACAGTTTACAAGATATTGGGTACTTGTTTCTTAACAGAGAATTTGTTCTGGAAGTGGAAAACAAAACAAAATTATAAGCTCTTCGAAATTACAGGATTTCTTTTAAGCCTTTTTGACTGCTTTTTGTTTTCTCTTCTCTTCCCTGTTCCTTCTTTTATATTTTATTAATTTGAATAGAGTGAAAGAGAAGATATAAAGCAATTTCATTTCAATTGTTATAATTTTTTGCAGGACCAAAGGATAGAATTTTATACTGGGAAATGTCATATTTCCTAAAATTATTCACTCTAAAGTATTTATTTTCCTCAATTGTTAATGATGATTACTGTTGGGGTGATGGTCTGATTACTATTTGCTCCATCTACCACCGTGTAATAACACTGAGTCTGTTTCACAGTTCCTGGCTAAGAAGTCAGTTAATAAAAACCTGCAGCTGCCTCAAGTTTCACTATTTCCAAACAGCAAATTTAGCCCTCAGAGTCTTCCCAAGCAAACAGAAGGCATATCCATTCCAATGGAAGCATCAGCCTAGTGGGTTGGAGAGTGTTTTACACAAGGACGGCTGTGCTGGCCGCGTGCGGAACCTCCCTCGCGGAGCAGCGACGCTGCTGGGTGCTGGTAACTCGCTGTCTGCTACCACTCACTGCTGAGCTGCCAGGGAACAGGAGGAGAATTCTCCTCGGTTTATCCCCTATACATCACTTGCTTATCTAGCCTAAAGCACCCTTCCTTCCCATCTGTGAGGCTGCATATGTCTAAGGTCGGCTGAGGGAATTCTGTTCTCTATTAATGAAAGCTGTTTTAAGATGAACCCACCATGTGTAAAAAAAAAGGAGAGTTAAGAAAGGCTATAAAATCTCAAAATGTATATTCATCCTATTTTTCACCCTCAATTAAAAAAAAACATTTTGTAAAGAGAGTATTTTCCTCCTGGGACTTTTCTGCTTCCATCATAAAGCCCAAATTAAGATTGCACTTTGCTGTATAGGTGAAAAGCTGTATCTTCAGATGACGCAGGTTACAGAGCAACTCAGCACCCTCCAGATTTAATTCTGACAGGCAGGAGCAGGTGAATGCCATGAAGTGCAACCTTGGAAAGATGACCCCACATGACTATTAATTTACATTTGATAGTTGTAAAATAAAGTAAGGGTTAATTAAGGAACTTCCAGAAGGGGCACAGGATGTTCAAGTGAAAGGTGGAGCAAGGAATATGTGCTGACCCAGAAATAGGCCAGCTGGTTTATGTTATTATTTTATTTTTTCCTGAGACCTTCAAGTGATTGTAAAGCTCTACAGGGAAATGTGCTCTGTGATGACCTGAGTATTATGTCAAATGCCTTAGAGGCTGAGGCACTGGTTTACCATATCCTGCTGTGAGAGCATTGGAAGCTAGGATGGTGCCTTGTAGACAGAGCACAAGGCAGGCACGCTTTGCAGTATTGTGTTATGAAGCTTTGAAAAATATGCTTTTCACCACAGGCAAGCTTGAAAAAATGGACAGGACCCAAGAAACTCTTTATTTAAACTTCTTCCATTTCTTTCTTACCATTTTCTTTCTGCTAGCCATAATTTCATTCTATTTCTCTGTATCTGGGTAAAGTAGAGTGAATGTTCCTTCTTTTGCTGGTTTAACTTGTCTCTCATACATCATATCTGCACATTAATTTTGCTATTAGCAGTAATAACATGGGCAGATGAGCTACTGCATCATCAGACAGAGCTCACATTTGGGAAAGGAAGTTTGCTTTTCTTTGATTCCATCTTTTTTTTTTTTCCCCTCAGGAATTATTAATTCAGTAGGAATGTAAAAAAATTAGTAAACCCCACAAGAGAAATTTCTGTTTGCAATATTTTGTGGCTGTGTGGTTTTATTTTGCTCTGCTAAGAATCCAAAATAACTGCACCTTCTCAGGAAGTGGAAAAGACTGTTCTCATTAGCCAGGGAGTTGGATGGCTCTTTTACCAAGAACAAGCCTTGGATCTTCTAGGCTGTGGTTTCCTCCTTCCTGATAAATACCTCTTTCCCTTTCTCATCTGTTCTCAGGCGTTGCAGCCCTCCACATTGCACCATCTGGGCTGCACATGCTGATTCGTGCTGTTGGAAATAAGAGAGATTCTTGCTGTTGTGAGGAGAACTACATTTCATAGCCCTTTTGGTCATCTCTCAGGTGACATCTCCGCTCCTCTGTTCCACCTCTAGTGGAAGGTCATAACCTGTCCAGGAAGGGAGACTCATTGGTTGGTTTTGTAGTGACTTTCTAGCTGTGGTATTGAACAGGCACAATACAGCTCCACACTTGAAGATTTTTCAAGGTGCTGGAAGTGGCTCAGACCCACTTGAATCAGCATCAAAGGGCAGTTCATTATTATGCTTCTCATTTAAATCTGCTGTTTTTTGACACAAGCTTATGAAGAAAGGCAGACCTCTTACCCCAGCCTCTGGGCCAGAAGGAACACACTGTTCTTCCCTTCCTTTTGCTTTTCTTCCTTTCTTCTCCTTTCTCCTCCCATGGGGTCACTGGTTGCCACTGTATTTATTCCCAATCTGGCCACAGGTTCACCTGGCTTGGTCACTCAAATGTGCCTTTAAAGATATTAACAAAAGACAGCGATGCTTTTGAGGTACAGAATGTATTTTATCTTTTCCTGTCCCCTTGCTCTCCCTTTGTCAGACTGTTGATTTTACATTGCCAAAGTTTTCTGCCAAAACTAAATTTGAGTATTTATGTGGATGTTTTCAGCATCTCCATGTTGCTCAGATTCAGGTAGTGAGGCAGGTTGATGGGCTCCCTGAGTATCCAGGCACAAGACACCTCAAGGGATTTGGGGGAGCTGGAACATTAGCACATCTTCAGTTCCCTAGAACTGAAGGAGAATGCTAGATAACTGAACTGAAGGAGAAATCTAGATAAGTGAAGAATGTTATCTAGATTTTCTTCCTCTCTGGCCCTCAGTGGGCAATAGCACACACCCCTCTTATGCTGAGTACTAAAGGAAAAACACTGCTTTGGCACTGGACTAACCAACTTTTGCCTGTGTCATTGTCCTCCACAGCAAACAGGGCTTAGTACTGAAACACTGCTGATCTCCAACAACTCATGTATGAAACATTTGATGTACATTGGACTTTTCCAGTTCTTTGGTACCTCCTCATTTGCTCTTAAAAAAAGCCTACCTGGGACAATTCACAGCCATTAAAATTTGTCATGTGACACTTCCCTACCAGCTTTATTTAGGACCAAAATTTTCTAGCATTCTTTTGTCATCCTTAATTCATGAATGAAAAACACCTTTGTTACAAAGTGAATCAGTTCAGTCAAGTTCCTTAATGACAGGTCTTTCTTCCCATGTATAAACAGTTCCCATATTACCAGACTTAAATATTCGGGTTTGTTTGTTAATTCAGGGCCTGGCTCTAATGCCTGCCTTTGCATCAGCTACTGGTACAGGGGTTACACTCTTATGTTGATTTTGGTTGTTTTGGCATTATTTAAAGATTTAAAGATAGCTCCCTATTTTTAAAAAATAAATAATAAATTTTAAAAATCAGTGTGTCAAGACTAGGCTTGAAACTATAAGGCTACTTGTCATGCTAAGAATAAGACACATTTTTCTGCTGTATTAAGAGAAAGATTTGGCAGAAAATAAACCCTCTTGCATTCCAGCTGGTTCTCAGATATCAGAGGGGCTGGGGGTGACTGGGCTTAGGTTTTGAGCACTAAGCACCAGAAGTGCAGAGCCAACTGGCTCTGTAAGTCCAGCCACATTCTCCGAGAAAACCACGATTACAGATTCACAAATAGTGCCACACACTGTAGGTCTGGTCTTGCAAAATGAACTCTCCCAGCTGGATTAGAAGTCTGGTTGTATTCAATACCTCTCATGGGCAGGTGCAAAGTAGCTCATTGAGCAACAGAAATGCAGGTTTTTATTGGATTGTCAGTGATAAAGACACTGTCTGCAGAAACACGTGTGAATATACAAAATTTGAATAACACAGCCAGCAAAAAATGGTGCAAATTGAGAGATGACTCCATAGTGCTAAAGACATGATCACCACAAAGTTTCTTTCTGAATTTCCCAAGGAAGCATCCAGTATAGGTGACTGCTTGAGTCATACCCAGTGGGTGTTCTTATGAGGGAGGAGATGGGTGCAGCCACAGTTAACCAGCCCAGGACACCAAGATGAAATCTCTGACCTCCCTTTCCTATGAAACTACATTTATATTGCTTTTTTTTTTTTCTAAGGGAGGGGGAAATGTTACAATTGATGTGATTTCATGTTTAGATGGAGTTTGATTGATTTTAGTCATACATGTAAAGCATGTACAGGTTTTACTTAATTAGCATATGCCAGAGTATGAAAAGTAATATGTGTTTTTGAGTCAACGGAACAAAGTTCAGTTTTCAGTCACCGTTTGGGTTATTTCTTTGGCTCAGTTCCTGTTAGCTGCATTGTTTTAAACAGAGCATGACCACAACACCTCTGTGCCACCCCATCCTTTGTTCCATGTCTCCCCAGGGCAGTACATCAAGTTCCCTCAGTGTTCCTGCTCCTAAGGAGTGCAGCCTGTTTCTGGTGAATTATAACCAATGCTTGCACTCCTTCTTGATGAACTTTGTTTTTCAGTATTTTCTCCACACTCCTATATGTTGGAGAAATTAGGTTCTCCAAACAGTTCAGGAATTGAATTATGAATGGAGATGGGGATGTCTCAGCTGATGTGGTTGTCTGTGGTATCCTGGGGCTGAACAGATCCTTTCTACTGTTGTATTAGTGAACAGGAAAAGGAACAATGCCTTTAGTTGTGATTCACTGTCATATATAGACACCTTCAACAGGTGTTATTTTATGCAGGAATATACAGTGATTGGTTTTGAAACATCAGTCCAAAATATTGAAGTTTCATGTAACACAGCCAAAGCCTGAGAGCTCAGTCAGGTCAGAAGGAATCACCCCTGTAAAAGTGAAGGAAACATAAGGGGTCTTGATTGGCTTGAGGAACCTCTTGACATCTAGGTGTGCAAAGCTCAGAGGGTGGCTGTGCCCAGGCTTGAAGGAAAAAAGATGCAGTTCTGCAGTCCCAGACCTTGCCTCTGTGGCCCAGCTGTGGACACTTCCTGGGGGCAGAAGAAGAGGTTCTGTGGGTGGGCAGGGGGTGCTGGCGTGTGCTGATGTCAGATGCTCAGGTGCCAGCCCTCACCCTGCCTGCTCAGAGCCTCGAGAGGGCTCTGTGTCCCTGCCAGGCTCAGGGGACGTTCCTGATTTGGGTGTTCTGGAACAGAACTCTCCCTCATCTGCGTACCGCGCCTTCCCCTTTGGCATGAAATCCAAGCAACCTCAGGAGTGAAATGTAAGAATTTCCTGGACCCTGCAGAGGGAAGGGTGGGACTGGGACTGCAATTTCCATCTGTCCTTGCATCAGTATTGTACAAATGAGCATTTGTGTGGTGTATTTTTAGCCAGTATTGAAAAATCTCAGAAATTTTGATACCATATGGAGTCAGTGATTGCCTTCAAATCTAGAGAAATAAATTGGCTTTTCTGGTCTTTGAAATGATTTAATTTTTCTTATTTCTAAGGATTTTTTGTTTGTTTTTTGAACACACCTAGTGTCTTTAATCCTTAGCTCCTTAATCCTTTATTAACAGGATTATTAAACTTGACAAACAGCTCAACCAGAGAAGCAAACCCAATGGTAAAGCAGAATTTGATCTAAGTCTCTGAGAATATAAGCCCACAGAGTAACTGGCCTGCAGGTAATTCAAAATACAACTCTCTGGGTATATGTTCATCTTGTAGTGTATAAACTGCAATAAATCACACAGAAAAGACAGAGGGAATATTAAAATTCTTCCAGGAATATGCTTATAGGTGAATTCTAGCTGTATAAAAAAGTGATGTATTTTCAGAACAAGAAAAGATTATACCACTACATCTTTGACTTTAGAAAGAATTTTTTTAAATTTACAGTTGTTAAATTTGATTCTGTGTATTGGAAGCAATTTAAAGTGGAAGTTCAATTATCACTGTTCTTCACTATTTCAGAGTTAGTCTTAAAATTCCTAAAATTGCAATAATATTCAAGAATCTTTTAAAAGACACAAAAATTATAATCAGGTCATAAAATCTTTGGAATATTGCAAAATTCCTGCAAAGATGTGGAAAAAATACAATGATTCAGGAAGAGATTTTTCTTAGTCTTCATAACCCAAACAAGAAAGCTCTTTCTTTTTGATCTCAAGTTAACAAAGAACTTAAGCATGTATGAAAAATATAAAATGAGCACAAGAGCACATGAACAATAACATAAATATATTTGTATAAATACAAAACTATAAATATATAAATAAAATGTTATGCACAAGAAAAAAAACAAACATGAAAATGTTATTTCAATAAGGATAAAAACCATAGTGATCAGAACATTTAGGGAAACATCCAAATTTTAAAAATAACTTTAAAAGGACTAAACATAGTCTCATAAATCATTGTCTTGTTCCTGGGGAAAAAATAAGCATATTTAAGATTTATATTTATCAAACTGTTACATCATAGAATCAAGGTACTTAGTGCTAGATTTTTTGCTGGAAAATTATCTCCAGTATGTAGAAGAATAAGGGCTTGAATGCAGTTCCAAGTGAATTAGGAAAGCCTTGGCATGTTATTTGTTTGAGGAATACCAGTAGTATAAGCTAGAAGTGGGAAACCAGAGCAATAGCAAAAAGTGACTCAAAGGAGATGCAATGTTTATCTCTGACAGGAAAAGAAAGAGGAAAAAGAGATTTTGATATGCACAACAGAGAAAGGAGAGCTTTTGAAAAGCTTCCTGAAAAGCAAACTCACTCAATCATTGCTGTGACTTCATCAGATGCCTGAGAGCCTGATACCTTGAGAGGGTGAATGTCCTGTTCCCTCTGGTGCTACTGAGCCCAGGGAATTTGGTGGCCTCTTATGCCTCCCTTAATATCAGGTCTCAGATGAAGGCAATCAAGGCAGTGCAGATTTATGTGGTGGGAGAAAGTAATGAAGGCAGCAATATGTGCTACTGTATCAGGGATGGATTCCTGCAAAGCAGCTTTAGAGGAGCAAGAGCAAGTTGGTGCCAGTGGTTATTGATTTGGGGATAGGATATCTCAAGGGCAGGGTTCGTTGTGTGGAAACCACAATGGGATAGAAAATGTGCTGTCCAGCCCTGACAAAATGAGCTTAGCTAGAGAGGTCAGCATATTTTAACAAGGTTTTTGCAACTTGATATGACATTCTGTGGTGTTACCTCCTGTAGTCCTTTAATTGTGTGTAATACTAATTTCCCTTTCTAAAATAAATGATGGTCTTACTGAGATGTCCTCTCTAGCTGAGCAGGACATCTGTTACCTCAGGACTGACACCTCAGCCTGTCCACACCTTCCACACTTCCACCATCCACAGACTCACCTGGACCACAGCAAGTCACACAAGACTCATGTGAGAACTTACACAGAAGTGGTCATTGTCTAGCAGACCTTGATTACTCGGGTCTCCTTCTCCTTAAGGCTGAATTCAATCTGGCCAGTTGAAGACAGAACCAGTGTAAAAGAGCCTTCACAATCTCTCAGTATTTTGCACGTACATGTTTTTGCAAGCTAGTTATTAGTGATTAGTTATACCAGTGATTAGGAGAAGCCACACTGCAGTGAATGGTGCTTTGTGAATGAAAGAGCGGCAGTGCAGGACTGACTGCTGGCAGGCTGCCAGAGCCCCTTGCTGAGGATCTGTGGAGAAGCTGGAATAGAGGATCCTCTGTATGCCGGGTGTTCCGTGGGCTCTGATGTGCCCTGAAGACTGGCTTTGCTGGGGTGCATGGGCTCTGTCACAGGGGGTCTCAGAGCCAGGCACTGCACAGCAGGGAAAGCTGATGAAAGTGCATAAAAGACTCAGGCACCAAAGTCCTCTTTTGTTTCTCCTGCTTAGCTGAGTGAAAATTTTCACACTCAGAAAATAAGCTGTTTAGGTACCTGGTATCTTAATGCAAAACCATTTCTCTAAGGTCCAGACCTTTCAGGTGGCTGACAGAGTTAAAAATGAACCTGATAAACATGTGGAAGGCCTGGATCTTAGCTAGAGAAATGGCTTTGCAAGGAAGACAGGCAATTGCTTTTGTATTAACTTGTAGGACTGACAGCAGATCATTTCCATCATTGTTACTGAGTTACAGGTAGAGAAAGTTTCATGCTGAAGAACTGAGCAATATGATAATATGATTCAGTGAGGTCTTAGACTTCCACAATCATAGACTTAGGAAAAAAAACCCAGCTTTGGCCAGTTTGGCCAGTTTTCTTGGAACAGAAAGAATGTAATGGTAATGGAACAGAAAAGAAAGGCTGGTAACAACTCTGCAGTTGGAGGAGATGGTGGCAGAGAGTGCTCATGAGGAGCACAACAAATTCATCCCCCCTTGGCTTTACAGAGGGGATGAAGTGTCAGTAAGATGAGCTTCCAAAGTGCAAGCTCACAGTTTTCCCCACTGTCAGTATTAGGACACTTCAGCTCCCAGATCATGTGGAGGTTTGGGTGGGGGATTTCAAAAGCAAGCCTGGATATCGCCGTGCCCCCAGAGCACAGGCAGCCCAAAGCCCCTGCTGCAGGTGCTGGACGAGTGTCTCAAGGTCTTCTGGCTGTCCCTCTGCAGGCAGCTGCTTTGTTCACTTACAGATATTCAAAAGAAGTTATTTTTACACAAAGTAAATAGGGCTGCATTTCTTGATGGGCTGTGAGGGCAAGTGTATTGTTTCTGTTATTGACCAGGAGCTGCAGCTCTGGGGCAGGACTGGGCTGTGCTGGGCTCTTCACCTGTTGGGAGGGGAGTTTCCAGCCAGCCTGGACAATGAGAAAATGAGTGCTTTCAGGTGGAGGAGGACAAGGAAGCGGCAGATAACTTCACATGTTGTGGTCTCACCATATCAGTGATTTTCCTTACACCGTATTCTTACACTCCCTATTCAGTGAATAAAATATGGAGGATTTGGATGACATTTAAGCCAGCAGTTAAACCATCCACTCACATAAAAACAGCCTGTATTTCCTCAGGAGTTGTCACTGTAGTTCCCTGATTAATTTAATTTATCATCCTTAAAGTGTAAATAAAGGTAATACAGCAAGCATAACGTAACATGACAGAAGTAGGAAATAGGGCAAAATAGATCATATTAATCCCAGCTCATGTGATCCTTCTGCACCATGAGTCATATAGACAGTAATGGTTCACTAATTGTGTGGAGAGAGATGGCCAACAGACACATTCTTGTCCTGGCAGTCCCTTTGTTGGGACAAGGAGTTTTGGGAACAGACATCATTACTGGGTAAAATCAGTTTGCTAGAAATGTTAGTGCTGTAGGAATTGAGGCCTTCTTCCACTAAAACCAATGCAGGAAACACGCCTATTTGCATGGTAGTAATGAGCAATTTAGCCATATTATGTGGGAATTAATGTGGTTTTGCTACTCCTTAACAGATGCCCATCCTATCCTTCTCCATGTCTGGAGACTTACCCAGGCCTCAGCCTGTGGTCCATGGCTGGTCTCCCTCCACAAGGTCAGCCAAAGGCAACTGTCAGAAGTGAGACTGGTGTGGGAAGGTTCAGTCTGTGAGAATGGAAATCACAACCACTGGGCACATAGAGGCACCTTGCAAATCAAAACAGCTTGATCACTGCTGCTGCAAATTCAAATAACCACTCAGGAAGGCACAGGAACAAATGTTAACCACAGCTGTTGGTGGTGGTTTGATGCTGCCAAGGCTCTGTTGATCAGATTTTGCCCTCCTGTGCTACCTGTAGGTTGCCTTCACTTGCTTGAAGCTGCAAATATTGTGAAATGGAGACTAGACTGGTTTGTAACGTGCTTCCTCCTCCTTTTCCTCTGCCTTTTCCTGACTTGGCTAGCTATGTGAAGGTACTTATTTTATAAAATAGTTATTTTCGAAAGTATGTTATAAAGTAAATAAATACTTTACATGTTACGTATATATAAAAATATGTGCTTTATAAATACATATTCCAGGGCAGTCCTGTGGCAGCCTTCCATTATTTACAGAGGACCTATGGAAAATATGTGGAGGTAGTCTTTGTCAGGCAGTGTAGGGACAGGACAAAGGAGAACAGCATAGATTGTAGCAGGAGATTCTGTACTGTGAGGCTGGTGGAGCACTTGAACAGGCTGCCCAGAGAAGTTATGGATGCCCCATCTCTGGGAGTGCTCAAGGCCACATTGGATGGGGCTCTGAGCAATCTGGTCTAAAGATGTTGGTCTACTGAAAGGGGGCTGGAACTGGATGAACTTTAAGGTCCATTCCAATCCAATCCATTCTGTGATTCTACTCAACAGAAATTACTATGACCTTGGCATGTTTAACCCCTTCTTTCCCATCTCTTACCCCTCCTCCTTGCCCCATGCTGTTTGTGGGGATCTCTGTTGTGTTTGTGTTTTCCAGGCTATCATTAATGTAGTTGTCCAGGCTTCTTCTATCCACGGCAAGATGCAAACCTGTCAAAATGTAAGTGCTTTGAACTAATATGAGAATACACTATATATGGATTTTAAGGTATTTCCTTTGACACATATACACAGATATAAACACTTTTGAGTTGATAAGGTGATCATCTCACATAATAGGCTGAAACACCACCACTGTCTTGGAGAAGGAGATATCATCTTCCAAGAGCTCATTCTTTGGTAAAAAACCAAAAAAATCACACCTCAAACAAACCTCACATTTTATCTTTCTTGTCAGCGTACTTTTTCTTAAGCCATTGTTAGGAACATGTTTGGGTTTTACTGGTAAGGATAAGTGATATAATAAATCCTGATTTACAACATAGCACAGTTTTCTTTATCCTAAATTTAAATACAATCAATAACAAATGTTAGTATCTGGTCTAAGTTAGAATTTTCAGGAATGGGTGTTAACCGATGTGCTGACATATGATCAGCCCTCTCAGTGGGACTGCATCTACCCCAGAAAAAGCATTTTACTCTTGGAAAAAACAGGCTTTGAAATAAACTAAATAGAAAGCACAGGCCTGAGACTGTGGGCAAAGATGATGTGCTCAGGAACCAGCCCTAGAAGCTCTGTGCTCTGGGAAGATCTCAAAATGGTCCAAATGAGTGTTTTTGAACATATAAGCAGCAAAATTTACTTTTGGAGGAGGTATCTCTTACAAAATATGTATAGATCTTTTCCTTACTACTCTTCCCCTTTCTCTTTTTTTTATGCCAAGAAAACCCCCGAAACCAACCCAACACCCACAGTTTTTTCAAATGTCAGTTTTAAAGTATCAGACATGAAGTTTTAAGCTGTACTCCCTGCAGACTCTTAAGAAATAACTTTCAAGGTCAGGAAATTAGAAAACAACTCCACTTCTCATAATGAAGCTTTTATGCCTGCCTTTCAGATTTAGAAATTGCCCTCCCTGTGTCTGTGATTTGTGGGTTAAAGCTTGATGGCTGCTGTTCCAGAGGACAAACAATCTCTTACAAAAAGCCCCCAAACCCTACAGAGTGTGGTACTGCCTGTCAGTCACCTGTAATTTCCTTTGTTGGCAATCTAAAAAGATAACAGCAGAGCAGCCTCAGCCCAGCAACTGTTCCCAAGCAAAGGACCCTGAGAAAGCTGGGTGATGGGAGGAGGTTTGTTGTGACTAATGCAAACTGATAGTCCTTGCAAGGGGATGGCAGCGCCTGGGGGCCCTTCGCCTCCTGTTGTTTCACGGGAGCCTCTGGAAAGCAGCCTGGGTCAGGAGGAGCTCTTAGTATTCCCTCTCTGGAAGAGCAAATGTGTGCTGGCACTAATGAGCGTGGAAAAATTCTGTGATAGAGCTCCTGCATACTTCAAAGGCATAAATCAGGGTTGAAAATAATGTTTTCTATTTTTTTTTTCTTTTTTGAAATTAAGGAAGTTAAATAACAAATGTGCAGACAGAAGAGATGTGTATTAGGACATACAGGCAGCTTTAAGTAGCACTGCTTGCTAGAAGGGTCTGAAATAGGGGAAACTTCCCTCTTGTTGCATGTGTTGTATTTTTAAAGGTGGTTATTTATTTATCAGCCGCTGCCGTATTTCCCTAGCTTTTCTTCTGGCTGGCCCTTGATATCCCCGCTGACACATTTTTTTCTCCCTCTTTATACTGTTTCTCAAAAAGAACCTATAATGCCATAAACAGACCACTACCAATTGTATAACCTTCTTCTGAATTAACAACCTCTTCATCAGATGCTGCCCACACTTTTCAGGCTCTTTGTCCTGCTTTGTTTTGAATGCCTGAGATTGCCAGCTGGGAGGAGAAGACAGAGCTTTCCCTTTGCTTCCTCCCCTGCCCACTCCTTCTTCTGTGGTTGTCAGATGTCAGATGTGATTACCCTGTCCCAGAGAGGGGGATCCTTGCTCTGGCACCGTGAGAACCCACAGAACCGGCGGTGGCGTGGAGGTGGTGGGAAGCAGGATCAGCTGGGCTTGAGCATGAGCAATAAAGCAGCCAGGTTTTACTGAGAGCCCTGGCCAGGCTCAGTTTAATCTGCAAATGCTGGTGGTAAGAGGATGATAATGACAATAATATGTCACTGTGGGTGATGCCATTCCTGCTGCGAGTGGTCAGGAAGCTGCCGGCGCTTCTTGGAGGCGGGAGTGACCTCAGGTTCCCTTCTGCATCATGATGCTTTGATGGCAGTGCAAAGCTGACCTTTCATGAGCCTGCCAGCATAACTTAGAGAAAAAAAAGGATGTGTGAGCTTAAGGAAGAAGAGGAGGAAGCGCCAGAGAGTGTTTTATCCTCCTTTTAATAAAGCTTTGCAGGAATAATTATGAATAACAACAGTTAGTAAAAACATGGTACACAGTGTGGGTTTTTTCATCTGAGTGGGAAAACTATAGGGTACTGAAAGGTCTCTTTTGTGTTTCTATAACAATTTGGTAATAAACATGCAGGTACCTAGAGAAAACCTTTACAAAGCCTGTATGGGAAACCCACCACCAATTAAAGTCCTAGCAAGATGGACATCAAGTCCTTGTGCAAAAAAGGGAATTGGGGTTCCAATACTTCCCCATTGTGCAGAAAGCAGGTGGATGGGGAAAGCTAAGTGGGTTGATCAGGTTATTGCCAGGTCAGATTTAGTGTCTAGATGGAAAATGCAATGTCCTGGCTGTAGCTGGGGTGTTTGACACTGCCTGGGGCTTGGCAGCAATTGGTACAGTCTGTGAAAAGGAGCACTGGAGAAGAGTGAGATATGAAACCCCATGTCCTTGTTCTGCCAGGGAACTTGGGTTGCTGCTGCTTTTGCATTTGCCACTACTTCTGCTAAAGAATACACCTGTGAATGAAGGGGTTTGGGAGTTCAGGCCATGCTGAAATGGCTTTTAAATCAAGGAGTTTGAATTTACTAATCTAAATGCATTTATTTGAATGCAAATAAGAAGCCAATATAAATTAAATATGCAGCCAAAATGGTGGCTGTTTTGAAAATGCTATACAAAACCAACATCAACTCTCAAATAAATCAAAATAGCACCTCTTCATACCCACAATTCCTTCAAAAAATAGTCTAGTTTTAAAAAGAGTTTTTTCACAAGTGTCGGTAAAATTGGTGAAAGAGGGAGGTACTCAGTGCTTTTGAAAATAGATCTGCATGGATATAGCAAAATGTAAGTTCAGTACCTAATGATGATTTACATCCTTTGTCATGTTCTGACTACCTTTGCTATTCAGAAGTGTCTGTTGTTTTGCATGAAGTGAGCAACCCCAAACCCCACAGGCCTTAATCTCTGCAAGAGAAGCTGAGTTGATGATTGGGAAACCCTGAAGAGATGGAAAAATGGAGTAACAATAAGTGATTTGAGGATGGCTAGTCTAGGAGACAAATGTACAGACGGAATAGCCTAGGCTAGAATGATTTGTGTACGTAAAAAGATGACTTCTTTAGATATCTTAGAAAAATTATTCATCAATTACAATTACTGAACAGGTCTAGCTAATGCTTGCCTTTGTTTTAAAATGACTTACTATGTTAGTGACCACACTGAAAGTGGGACTTTATAAATAATTGGGAAAAAAAAAAAAAGATTGTAAATTAAAGGGTTTTGGCTAGAGAAAGGTATATATAGCTGATTAGTTCATTGTTTAAAACACAAGAATAGCAATACCTATTTTATGTAAGAGTTTGTAAAACCTTTCTCTGGTAAATAGCTGCAGAGACAAGCAGTGCTATTCAGAAATGTGTATCTGAAATTGTCAGTGGAAAAGTTGGTGTCTTAGGAGAAAAAAAGAGAGAGAGCCCAAAATTCAGATATCTTCAGATACAGAGAAGATCTGGCAACACTGCCATGGTACTGCTGTTATGGCAGACTCATCATCTCTGTGATGAATCACTGGCTTCCTATATCTTCTTTCTAGAAAACTTTCACTGTGTGTTTTTGAATCACATATACTGGCCTCTTTGGTGCTTTTTTTTAAAGATACATAATTTGGAATTTGTTAAAAAAGTACTTATCAGGTATGCCTCAAAACTGTTTTAGTAAGATTCTATACAATTCAAATGCTAAAAATAAAAGTAATTCAAGTTGATCAAATTATAGAATTATTGTTACCATACTGTAAATGTCACTGTGACAGAGCAACAAATTTCAAAATTCTGAGCCATAGACATCTGTTAGTTTCTCAACTGCTATCATTATTTTGCTGCAGGGAATATGATTCTTCTTTTTCTGTACCATTTTTAGGTTGTTTTTGTGCCATATGGACATCTTTTGATATTTGGAAAAAACTTAAAATAGAGTTACTTTGATGCACAAAACTTGATATTGAATGTATTCTTTGTTCTCCCTTTATTTCTAATTTGCATGGAGTGTGATCCATGCATGCAGAAGGAGAAGAGAAAATGTGCCTATATAAGGCACGGCTTCTGTTGTACCTTGTACCCTTATGAAATAGTTTAGGATCTCCCTCCAATTGTTTGCAAACAGCAATTCCAAAAGATAGTTAAGAATCTCTGCCACTTTGGCAGTAGGGTAAGCAGGACTTTTTCCAAGCTGTACTGCCCTGAGGAGTGTTCCTCCTGCTCTTGGCATCTCCAGTGCCCAGCAGCACACCAGCACTGGTTTAAATATTACTTCTCACGTGCTGGGAAGTGATGAGTACAAAAAGCTCCTCTTTCCTGACTGACAGAAAATATTAGGACAACACGCTCCAAGCCAGATCCTGGGCTGGTATTAGTAGGCACATGTACACCAGCTGAGCTCTTCCTTCTTGTCCTCATCAATGTGGAAACATCCTACCATAAAGACAAATGGCTGTTTGATTCTCTGCTGGGAGAATGGGGTGAAGGAGAGAAGGGTCTTGACCCCCAAGTTGTTCTCAATGCACCTACTCAGTTTGGTGTCAGCCCATGTGCACGAGGGGCATTGAATTTTGGGGACTCACTGGTCACCCAGCCCTTTTGGGGAGGTCAAGCAGCAGCCTGGTGGACACAGATGTGGGGCACTTGTCCTGCCAGGGCTGGAGGGGAGGGGAAGGGGGATTGGACTCCTGCACACAGCAGTGCCTGGAACCTGCTCTGCCCTCGCGTTCCCTGGACACAGCTCTCCCGCCTGCTCTGTGCCCGTCCCATGTCACACAGGTCAGGCTCAGAGCTGGGCTGTTTTCAGTGGGCCATGAGCCGAACCTTTGGATAACTGTTAAATTCCACCATTTTACAAAGTAACATTCAAAAATGACTGAAAGGTCAATTTTTCTACTAAAGCATTTTTGTTTAAATCTAGGTTTTTTTCCTCTCAAATCCGTAGTGTTAAATTCTCAGAAACACATTTTCTCCTATATTCTAAACCTAACTAGAGAGCATTGGCTTATTTTTTTCACACAGAAATGTGCTTATTAGAATGTTAATTTAATATGTTCAGTTCATCAATGATTTCCAGTTCTCTGATTCATATGATGGAATCAAATTGCACTGGAGCAAGTGAACTGCAAAGCACAGCCTTCTTCCTACAACATGTATCTTCAGGCATTAGAAATGTCCTCATACTGAAACAAAAATATATGTAAGCCCCTACTGTGAACAGGGGAGAAGCCAAGCATGTTTTTGCTCAATTGACAAGCTTGGGAAGTCAAGAGACAACTTAATTGAACAATTGATTCATCGACGGGATGAAGTCTTAAGTTACATGAATGACAAAACCATCAATTATTTTTTTTAAAAACACATGGTATTTCTTGCAGCAGAGGCAGCATGTAGTAATTAGGGGCTGGGTTTTCTTGCTTTCACAGCTCAGGAGAAGGACTAGACTCCAATTCCAACTGACACAGCATAAATGAAGTGTACTTTCTCATAATGTAACTTTAGAAATCCGTTGCATCTTACATGTCACTTTATATTTTTCATGGGTTGTAAAGAACAGTTGGCAAAGAGTAGCTGTCTTACCTCAGACAAAAAAGAAATTAATTTCTTAGTCCTCCTCGACATCTCTGCTTCCTTCCTTAGAGTTGTTTTTCTTCACTGCTTGGTTTCCTCTGTGGTTGACAGGCAGGACACTGGTGAGCAGACAAGGTAAGTTCCCAGCAAAGGTGTCAGGCAGCCGCTGAAGCTCAGCAATGAGTTATTCCAAGAGTGATGCCTCCTGAGTTCCTGTGTGCTGGGTTCCTTTGTGCTGCCTTGAAAAACAGGACTCCCAGACTGCAGGAAAACCCAGGAAATGAAGGACTGGGAAAGTAGTGAGAGGGAGATTGGAAGAGCGATGTCTCCTCTGAGTTCTGTCACTGGCATTCTGAGCTTCTGCTAGCTGCTGCAGAGCTCTGTCCCTCATGTAGGTTCACTTATCTCTAGTGCTGCTTCTGACAGCTCGAGCAGTGCAACACCAGAGCTTTGTCTTCAGCAAAATGAAGTCCACAGGTTTCTCCTTATCTACATTAAACCTACCTGCTCAGTGTTGCCTCTAATTATTTCTAAGGGTGAATAGAAACCCTAGGCCTTTATTCTACCTGTCCTGTGATTTATTCTGTACAAGGGCTTGCACATAGGTCAATAGTATTTAGGTTTGTATCCCCTTGAAATTTCCCATTGTTGAGTTCAGACTCCAAGAGTAAACACTACTGAAAATAAACCTTTCAGACCCCTTGGCAGCAGTCTTTGAGCTCTCTGTGGATGGCAAGTTAAAAAACCCACAGATGCTCAGTGAGATCTTGGTAATGTTATGAGCCCTGTGGTAAAGGAAACTCCAACATTTTTCTCTTTAAATCTTGCCATAAATGGAGGGAGAGCTGTGTCACTCTCTTTGCAAACTCTGCATACTGGTGATAATATCTAAACAGAAGCATTTGCTAGTTCATGCACATAAGTGAGATAGATTACAAAAGTATTTTTCTGTGAACAGGAAAAGTCGTGAAAGTTTGAGCAACACCCCATCTGCTTCCTGGCCTTATGCTCTTCTCAGCTTCAAAATTTCACCAGTAGTAGTGGGTTGACCATGGCCAAACAGTATGTGCCCACCACAGTCACTGTTTCACTCCCCTCCTCAGCTGGGCAGGGGAGAGAAAATGAAAATGTCACGATCAGGACAGGGAGAGATCGCTCACCAACCACTGAAATGGGCAAAACACTCAACATGTGGAAATGAATTTAATTTATTACCAATGAAATCAGAGTAGTAAACTGAGAAATAAAACCAAATCTTAAAACACCTTGACCCTTCTTCACAGGATTCACTCTTCTTGCAAAACATCTACAGTCTCTCCCCCAGTGTTGCAGGGGGATGGGGAATGGAGGTTACAGACACAACTCATCCCACATTGCCTCTCCTTAAGGACTCCTCATACTCTCCCTCTGCCACAATGTGGGGTTTCTCCCAAAGGAGACAGTCCTCCACCAATTCCTGCAGCATGAGTCCTTCCCATACAGTGACAAGTCCCACTAGCAAAACTATTCCAGAGTGGGCTCTCTCTTCATGGGGCCATAGGTCCTGCCAGGAGCCTGCTCCAGAGTGGGCTTCCCACAGGGTCACAGCCTCCTCTCAGGCATCCACCTGCTCCACCGAGGAATCTTTCATGAGCTGCAGGAGGATCTCTGTGGTCCTCCACGGGCTGCAGGGGCAGAGCTGCTTCACCATGGGCTGTACCACGGGCCGTAGAGGAATCTACAGCTCTGCTGCCTGCAGCACCTCCTGCCCCTTCTTCTGCACTGACCTTGGTGTCTGCAGCTCCTCTCACACATTCTCATTCCTCTCTTCTCTTGCTGCAACTACATCTGTGCAAGAGCTTTTCCCTCACCTCCCATCTGCACCCCAGGGGTGCTAACACAGTTGCTGGTGGGCTCAGGCTTGCCTGGCAGCAGATCTGTCCTGGAGCCAGCTGGCCTTGGCTCTGTCAGATATTGGGAAAGTTCTGGCAGCTTTTCACAGAAGCCATCCCTGTGCCTCTCCCTCCTCCACCAAAACCTTGCCATGGAAACCCAATATGCCAGTTACCATGGATTTGGGAAACTGACAGGCAGACCAAAGAGAGCACCACAGCTTTAGCAGTTTATTTTTAAGGAACTTGTGAGAATTGGGATGCAGAGATTATGTACACGACCAGTTTAAACAGTGAAGGCTACTAACCTGTGGAACATCACTAGGATCTTAATATACTCTTACATTTACAGGAAAATGGAGAGAATAACAGAAATTTTTTGCAAAAGATATAAAACTATCCAGAATATTCTAAAAGAATTCATTGTGCAGAGCTACAGTGAGATCTCCAGACCTCACAGTAACGTGACAAGAAAGGCAGATGTTATTCAGTGTTGACAAGAGCAAAACATGCACATGGGGAAAAGGAAGTTCAATTACATCCCTGAATCAAACTTACATGCTCTACTGGAAAGAGATTTCCAGTAAGCTGCTCTATCTTGCAGTGTCAGCTCAGGACTCAGTGGTGATGCAAAAGATACACAGATTGTCAAGGGTCTTGGAAGCACTTGAGAGACAGGCTTGTTTTCATTACTATTATTGCTAAGCTGCAGAACTCTGTTTTATAGTCCTGGGGTTGCAAATAAAGTGCAGGACATTTGTGCATTCTGAAGCTCATGAGCTCTGAAGAGAGAAAACCAAAATAAAGTCCTTTGAAATGTTATTGGAAATCTGATTTTGTAAGCATATTGACTCTGAAATCTCCAGATTAAATACAAATTTATTTCAATGCTTGGGGAAATTGTGTTACAGGAAAAAAAAATCTCTTTTTGGGATAAAGAAGGAGGGGTTTTAGTGTCTGAACTGGATAATAATCTTTCTAAAGACAGATTGCAGCCCTCTTTAAAAAAAAAAAAGGAAAAGGGGGAATTTCAACACTTGAGCTCAGTTGTAAAACCATTTTGGTTTTTGCTGGTCTTACTGACATCCATGGGAGTTCTACTTCAGCCTTAAAATCAATAAACCAACGGGATAAAGAAATAAATACAGTATTTGGCATTTTAATTATTGGTAAGAAGTTATGAAATATGAGCACAATGCATAAAGAAGCAAAAACTGAACTCAGGGTATCCTCCTCGTTGTTTATGTCACAGTTAGTCTGACAGCAAAATATGAACTGAGACACTGTTTCCACATTTTTTAAAGAAACAAGTGTTCCTTAAGCTGATTAAACTAGTTTTATTTTAAATATACAGGCTGTGAGCTAAAAGTCTGTAGTTACATTATAGAGTTGCTAGCCCTAGACATTCAAAATGCATGAATCAGAACATTTAACTTATGATATTTTGAAACAGACTACAGTCCTGCTTTTCTTTTTCTTTCTGGATTTTGAGTTGAAAAATACCATACTATCTTTGTAACCACAGGAGAGCAAAACTTTTCTTTCTTTCTCTTTCTTTCTTTCTTTCTTTCTTTCTTTCTTTCTTTCTTTCTTTCTTTCTTTCTTTCTTTCTTTCTTTCTTTCTTTTTCTTTCTTTTTCTTTTCTCTTTCTTTCTTTCTTTCTTTCTTTCTTTCTTTCTTTCTTTCTTTCTCTTTCTTTCTTTCTTTCTTTCTTTCTTTCTTTCTTTCTTTCTTTCTTTCTTTCTTTCTTTCTTTCTTTTTCTTTTCTTTTCTTTTCTTTTCTTTTCTTTTCTTTTCTTTTCTTTTCTTTTCTTTTCTTTTCTTTTCTTTTCTTTTCTTTTCTTTTCTTTTCTTTTCTTTTCTTTTCTTTTTTCAATAAAATACAATTGAGAGCCTTCGGGAGTTAATTCCAACTGTCTGGTCCTAGCGGATATGAATGAAATTGCTGTGACTATGAAATACCTCATGACTTGCAAATAGGAAAATGAGATCTGACAGCTGGATGGTTGACATATAGGTAGCGTAAAAAGAAAGCAGGAGACCAGAGCCTGAGAGACTGATGTGGGGTTTGACAGCTGGACTTTTCCAGCCATCTCCAGGCAAGGCTCAGGTAGCTCCCAATGACAATCCATTCTCCTACAAACTTCTCCTAGAAGTTCATATTTAACTCCAGAAAAATGTGCCTACAATAGTAATTAAGATGAGCATTTGCATCCTCAAGTACCAACCTCTTCACTATTGTTACCAGTGACAGGGCTTGAGGAAAGGGCATGAAGCTGAGCTGGAGAGGATTGGATATCAAGAAAAGGTTCTTCACCAGGGGGTGTTTGAACCCTGGAACAAGCTCCTCAGGAAAGTGGTCAAGCACTAAACCTGACAGTCTTCAAGAAGTGTTTGGACAATGCTCTCAGGCACATGGTGTGACTCTTGAGGTGTCCTGTGTGGGGCCAGGAACTGGACTTAATGATCCTGATGGGTCCCTTCCAACTTAGCATATTTTGTGATTCTGTGATTCTATGATTCTAAATGCTGTGGTTTTTTTTCAACCTCTGCAATCAGCAGAAAGCCATGGTTTATGTTTCACTGTGGATGGATGTTTTTAGAGAGATTAGGTGCATTTAAGTACAAACACGCATCCAGAGAATGTTTCACTGCATCCAGAAAAATGTGCTTTGAATTCTTAGCATGAGATACCTGATGGAGAAACCTCTCCTTTGTGTCTGTGGAAGGACAATTGACACTTCACTTGGCCTCAACTGCTTGGGGTGTGATGTTGCAGGCAGCTGACCAGACCTTGAGAAGGTGGGCACTGCATTTCCCCCTAATTACTCATATTTTCCCCCAAGCCTAAAATAAAACTGGTCCCTTCTCTAGTTTTTGGGATTCAAAGATAAGCACATTGTGCTATCTCTGGGAGATTGTGCCTTGTGGAATTAGTTTGAGAAGAAGCTCCCATTCCTGTTGAACTATTCCTGCTAGCTTCCAGAAAGCCAGCAATGTAGACTTCTGTAGGAAGCTGGCATTGTGCACTGGGAAATCAATCTGACGTTGATTTACTTTCCCAAAAACCATTCATTCTCTATTCCTTTTAGTTTGGTGGGTATCACCTTTGGGTTATTTCATGAGGGCTATGAAACTCCCATTGTATGACCCTGCAAGCCCCACGCGAGCCATGTCCCTGAGCACTGAAGTGCCCTGCAGCTCTGGTCACAGCTCTCTAAAGCAAGAGCATGTTTATGTGCTCCACAACTCACATTGGTAATTTGGCTCAGCAACACAACCCTCAAAGCCTGGCAATACCAGGATCTTGATTCCTTGTGGATGTTTGGTGATTAACTGCTTGTGTCCCCGAGCCTGTTGTTGAACAAGGACTGCACAATTTATTCCAGGACAGTTATAAAGAGATTCAGGTGGTTTTGGCTGAGGTAATTTTCTTCACAGTAGCTGCTATGGGGCTGTTTTAGATTTGTGCTGGAAAGAGTGCTGATAACAAAAGGATGCTTTTGTTATTGCTGAGCAGGGTTTACACAGAGCCAAGGCCTTTTCTGCTCCTCACCCCATCCCACCAGCAAGGAGACTGGGGGTGCACAAGGAGCTGACAGTGGGCACAGCCAGAACAACTGCTCCTAAGGGACCACAGGGATATTCCAGACCATATGGCACCATGCTCAGCATACAGAGATGGGGGAAGAAGGAAGGGAAGAGAGATATTGGGAGTGATAGCATTTGTCTTCCCAAGTCACCATTATATGTGATGGAGCTCTGCTTTCCTGGAGGTGGTTGAACACCTGCCTGCCTGTGGGAAGATATAAATTAATTCCTTGTTTTTCTTTGCTTGTGTGGAAGACTTTTGCTTTACCTATTAAACTGTCTTCATCTCAACCCACAGGATTTTTCCTACTTCTACTCTACTGATCCTCTCCCTGAGCCCACTGGTGGGGGTGTGAATAAGTGGCAGTGTGAGGCTTAGCTGCTGGCTGGGGTTAAACAACAATGCCACACCTTAACAACATTTAAGCACATTTAAACAACGTGCCACACTTTGTGGGAAGAGCATGCCTGTGATTCAGGGATACAAAAAGACTTCCCTCTGGGCATGCAGCAGTGCCCAGTTATGACATGGATTTCTGCCTCTGTTTGTCTATCCCTTACACTCACCACTAAAATACACCCACTTCCAGAAAGTAATGCATCAACGGGCTGAAAGTTCACAGCATCCTACATAACAATCTTTGTCAGAAAGTACCAAATATCACATTAAGTCAAAACTACTGCAAGAATAACACTACTGTTACATACAGAAAAAAATTGGCTAACGTGTATTCTCCATTTTTGGAAGCAACATCATAAGATCCATATTGATGACAACTGCCAGACTTCAGCTCAGAGTGATTGAGATTTTTTATCTTCAGCATCTGTTCCCATTTCTTCCTAAGCAGTACTTTCATTCAAAGTAAGACATGTAGATCTGAAATATTTGATTAAATAGCTTGATTTTTGCATTATATAGGAGGAATATAGAAAGAAAATGTTCAGAAGTTGAACACCTTAGAGGAAAGTAAAATTCTCAAATCACAAGCCCAGAATAAATCTTGATCAATGGTTTGCAAGATTTCTTTGTCAGAGGCTCTGTCACAAGGTACAGAAGAGGTAGGACAAGTAACCTGTCAACAAGAACCTCCTGCTCACTGGACCTGCTGAAAAGCATCATCATAAGACAGAGCTTTTTAACCCATCTTTAGCACAGGCCTGCTGAAGAGTATGTATTTAAACAATCTTTCATCTTGGACTGGTCATGAGTTTTCTGAAACTTACTCTGCTTGAGTGCTCATTCCAGTGAATTTAAAGCAATCTCATCTGAAATGCGTGAACATTAATGACTTTAGACATTAAAAACATTTTTTTTTTCCACATAGACTTTTGGCATAGCCTGCCAAATGAAGTAGGGGAATTTGTGTCCCTGGGGAGGTTTGGGAGCAGGCTGAGCAGACGCCCTAGAGGCAGTGAAGGTGCTGCTGGTGCAGTGCGGTTGTGGCTGCGAGAAATGGGCATGAACCTCCCGAGCTGAGTCCAAGAGAGGCTTTGCAAACTGGTTTTCTGTGAGGCACCCTGATGGCATCACTTTGATGAGCTTAGAGGTAGTAGCTTTCAGCTGAACCTGTCCTGGGCTCCCAGCACTAATCTCCATGTTTGTAAGTGGGAGCTGAGGGTAAAGGCACCTGTGCTGGCTGGAAGTCTAATTATGTTCCATCCTAGAGTGATTTGCAGGAGAGTTCAAACTACAAAACTCATAATTCTTTGTGACAATACCATCTGCCATGGGTGAACTATATAATCAGGGAGAGTTCACTTAGGACCCAGTTATTTCTACAGCTAGAATTAAAATTTTTTATTTTATTCATATAGCAGTTATTTTATTTACTTCAGGCCAATACGTATGGCTTCTAAAATAATTAAATGTGTAGAGAGATTGAAGTTTTTGAGATTATAATGAAGAACTTTCTAAATTATGTTCAGATTGATTAGCTGACTCTCATTTAGGAGGAGATCACATAGATAGTAACTTAAATGTAAATATATGCTTGATGAAATGGTCAAAATTACATGGGTTTTTATATTCCTCTGGTCTTAGGATGTAAATTACTGTCCATACAATCAAGAGGAATGATTTTGTAAGTCTTAAAGGGACTGAAAATGTATGTAGATGTTGGAAACTGGTTCTTTGCAATTTTTGCTTTCATGGTAAACAATTTGCTAAATATTATATTTCAAATGGGCTGATATCCTTTCTCTCTTCTGCTAGCAGCATGAGCTATGTGCTTCCTTCCTGCTGAATACATATGTGACATGGTTTTTGCATATCTCATTTTAAATTGTGTCAGAACCATAAAACTCACAGACACCAGAAGAGTCTGTACTTTAACACTTGTATAGTCGTTAGCAGGACTACTCAAACCTATTCAGGTATATTTAAAAATCCAGAATGTAGAACACATAATTTGGTCTTAGAATGATAAACTTAGCCCTTTTTTTTTTGCATGATAAACTCGGTCCAAGTACCTATAGTGCTATTATAGACTCTGAAGCTTTTATTGTTAATTTGAAGATCTCTTAGGATTCGTTTTTTATAGCTAAATGCAGGCTTGCTATGAGAAGAAGAGACCATGTCCAATCACATCATCCAGATCAGCTGATGATCCAATTTCTCATCTCAGTAATGGGGATGGCGCTTCTCTGAAGTCTTTAATAGCCTTGAGATGAAAAATTGGCTTAACAGAGTTGCCTGTGGTTAGTTCATTTTCCTGAACAGTGCTACACTGTGCCTGACCCTCAGGATGCCTTGAAGTTAACCAAGAGTATCAATGAAGTAATGACAATTGAAACAGCGTTATAAATTCATTAATTATTCCCAGTGCTAGACAGCTATTTTGCTGAATATATGCAAACCAGAATGCAATCAGACAGTGCCAATTATTTTTTCCCTTCCTGCTATAGCTGTCTTGATGCTGATGTAACTCTGTGCAACGATGACTCTGAACAAGCAGAACCAACAAGCAGTGAACTTACAGCTCTGGTATCGAAAGTGTGTCATCTTGTAGGGCCTCAGCTAGAAGATGATCTTCATGTTCCTTCTATGTCCACAGAAGAACTGAATTCAAATCAAGCAAGGCCTCAAATGGCAGCAGAGTCTGTTTCAGAGCTGGATGTTCTCTGTACAGCACCCTCACAGGGAACCTGGGAAGCTGCAGGCAGGGGATCCACCAGGAGACATGTCTGGCCCCAGCCAGGAGCTCCTGGAGGCTGTTCTGTGTATGCTAAGTATATACTTTTTCAGACAGATAAATCTAATGGCAAAAATACCCTCCTGACTCCATTTTTTTCTAAGAAGGGAAGCTGTGCTTCCACATCCCTCAATGGGACCCCTGAGTGCAGTGATTTCAGGACACCAAAGAGCTTGGACGCTAATTTCCATCTGTAATCTTTCCGGCAGAAGAACTCTTTGGGTTTGGGAACAATGGTGCCCGTTTGCTTAGCTCACCAGATTTACACCCTGCCCTCTCCCTGTCTCACAGCTCCATCTGTTTCCCTGATTTCCTGCTTGTGTGCTCTTCTGGGCTGGGCCTTAGGCTAGCCTCAGCCATCCCCACTGGGGACAGCTCCTTCAGATGTGTTTCCTCCAGCTCAGCCTCACTTTGCAGTTTTGGGCTGTTTCCTGACAGCTTCCCATCCTTCTTGATCTTGAGGCGTTTTTACAAGGAGGGTGGACTGGCAGTCTGGTAACAAAACCACGAATCCTTTGTTTCTCAACTGGAAAGGGCTGAAGTAAAATTACACTGGACAGAAAAAATCTGCATCTCCAAACAGATGCTAAGTGGTGACAACAAAGAAACACACATTATTTACTTGTGAGCTCTGCAAGTGAAGCACACCCTGTACAAAATAAAAGCATTGAGTCAGTCCCATCCTGTGCCATCCTAGAGAACTTGCCTCTGCTACTGCTCTTGCACATATGGCTGACTAGTAGGGACTCCAATAGTGACAAAATTGTCAGTGAGGCCTCTCCATTGTCAAATATAAAACCCCTGCAGCACTTCGTACCTGAAAATCCATTGTGTGTGTGCCAACTTAGCAAGCACACAGGTTTTGCTGCTAGTTTTTAATAATTTTTTTAATTGTGGTGTTTGCTGTGAGAATGTAGCCTGTCACTACAGGGAACTGCAACCTTTGACAAGTTATGCATTTTTTAGCAATCGTTAGTTTGCATACGTATTCATCCTGTTCAAATAAATAAAAGTAACTATACTCCAAAAACATCAAAGAGAGTTGAAGTACAAAACAATGTGGATTTCTATATTTCAGTATTCATCCTTCTCTTTTTAAAATTTATTTTAGGGCACAAGTGGAAAAAAATTACTGTTGTTTAGCTGGTTGGTAACAGCTGGTGATACTTTATTTCAGTCTTATCATTATTAACATAGCAGATAGTCACCATAATAACATTCATCAATAAATTAAATGTTCCTGTCTTATATGCTTCAATTGGAATTTCATTGTAATTTAGCACAACTGAAATGTTCATTTGAGACAAAGTACTGTTAATACCTGAGTTAGACAAAATAATTCTCTTTATGCCTGAGCTCTGGGATATTCGCACTGCTGCTTTAAAGTTGCATGTCCTGAACTAAAGATTCAAAAATGCTGAAGAACTTCAAAGGGTTCATAATGCTCAAGTAATCCAACAAGTATTAACAGTCTCTCCTCCCTAAAAAGAGAATAATTACATAACTAATTAATTTGCCATAGTACATAATCCGCTGACATTTACAATAAGCACCCCTATTGGAGGTTGAAGTAAATATTAAGTTGCACATAAAACTATAAATAGCAAGAATTCTGATGCCAGGAAGTTTCAAAATACTGTGGAAAATAGATGAGCACTGGCTAGATGAAATAAACTTGAAAGTCTCAGCAACATGACCATGGAAGCACACAACTATCAGTGAATGCAGCCATGGAGCAGACATTCCCAGTGCCCTCTGGCCATGCTGGCAGGGAGCTCTGGTCAGGAGTTCCTATGAGGGACTAAAGTGAAAGGTCTTAAGTTTGGTTTTGATAGCTTTTAGCTTTTTTGTCTCAGCTGGAGGGAGTCTCAGCATGAAGTCTCCATTTAAAGGCTGAAGCACAGTTGTGTGTGTGTTGGGATCTCCCCTTCTACTGCCATGGATGGCAGGGACAGCCCCTCATAGGATGGAGGCAGAGTAGTTCTCATGTGAGACCTTTTGGGCAAGGATTTAATGCACTTTTAGTTGCTGTCACAGCTGCTGACAAAGCTGCCCATTGTGCTCCCTTGTCTCCATGGAGGTCATGGAACCCTTTGGTTCCATTGCTTGGATGGGCTTGTTCTGTTACTGTCCTCCAAGTGCTGGAAGCAGGAGCCTCTTGGCTCAGCTCCAGGGCAGGTGGCACAGCTCACACAGTGATCTGAAGTGCCAAGGATGGAAGCTGCAAGCACAGAGCGGTCCTGAGTGTGGGATACGCTGTGCAAACTCCGGCGCTTTGAGGTGCTGGTGCAGTATTGCACCTTGACTGCCAATTACTGCACGTCTGCCACAGGTGACATAAAAGCTCACATCTCTCTCCTTCCAGTGAAGTGCAGGTCCCTTTGCAAATGCTGCCTCAAATTTGTTAGCAGAAAGGCTTCAGTTTTTATGTCAAGGATGAACATCCCAAGACTTACCGCAGTGTATGGGCTCCTCAGTACAAGAAAGACAGGGAGCTACTGGAGGGGGTCCAGCAGAGGCCAAAAGGAGGCTGGGGCATCTCTCTTGTGAGGACAGACTGCAGGAGCTGGGCCTGCTTAGTCTGGAGAAGACTGAGAGGGGTTCTCATCAATACACAGAAATACCTCAAAGGTGGGTGAGAAGAGGATGGTGTAAGACTCTTGTCAGTGGTGCCCAGGGACAGGATGAGGAGCAATGGCCATAAACTAAAATGCAAGAAATTACACCTGAGGGAGAACCTCTTAATACTGAGGGTGGCAGAGCACTGGAATAGGCTGCTCAGGGAAGTTGTGGAGTCTCCTTGTCTGGAGACATTCAAAACCCACCTGGACACGTTTCTGTGTCACCTGTTTTAGGTAACCCTGCCTTGGCACAGGGGTTGGACTAGTTGACCTCTAGAGATCCTTTCCAACCCTAAAAGTTCTGTGATATGCCCAGAGTCTTGGGTTCTGCAAAGCTTTAATTGAATTTTGCTGAATATTTAGAAGCAGATTTATTAAGGATTTATTTTACAATGGTGGTAAAAAAAAAAAAAGATTAATTTTACATCATTCTTTCCATTCTTTCATCTTGATTGAGAAGAAACTGAAGATTGTTCTGCAAGTGTTCCTTCCTCCTGAAAAGACAGTGTTCCTGTATTTGGATGAGTGTTTACTTATTCACTCGTAAGAGTAAATCTATAATTAAGCAGATGTTAATTACATCCTTAATGCAATTAAGTTAATGTATTAAATCATCACCTATCTTTTTTATTAGATTCCAAGTAATTATTTATGTGCTTGTGATATTCTGATTTTGTTTACATGGTATAAAAGCTTCCTAAATTTCCTATTCTTCCAGGTAAAAACAGTAAAGGTGTCAGTGGGAGAAGGTAAATCACCTAATGTGATGGTGTGCCTGAACTTTTCCAGTGGGTGGTACTCATTTTGAAGCCTTACAATCCTGACAAGAATTGTGTATGTGAAGCCAAAGAGAAACAACATGCAGCATCTCTCTGTCCTTAAACAAACACTAAATAGATATTTTAGTAAATATCAGAGATTTACAGGTAAGCCAGAGGGAGAAGAAGGAAAGGCTAAGGTTAAGAGTACCATTTGTAAATTTTAAATCACTAATTTGAAAGCAGGATGACAATTTAGACCTTTGAGTTTTCCTGGGCTGAATGGGGTGAATGTTCACTATCGAGCTCTTCTGCTGCCTCTCTTTGGAGCTCTGACAGTGCAGCACATTTTGTACCCATGTCCTGACTGAAATTTACTTCTCAGCATTAAAAAGGATAATCAGTGTAGACTCTTACATATTCATTAATAAAATGCTACAGTTTAGATTGCTGATTCTCCTTTGTTTTAAAGACCAAAGGGCCAAATTGTGTGAATCTCTGAAGAATATAGAAAAACTCAGGTGAAACAGGCAGACATTAGCATGTCAGGAGGAAATAGGTAGCTCATGTTTCTGACCTGGCTTTTCCACCTGCATCATTCAACTAAAGTTGCCAGTCAAGATTCTTTCAAACCAAGTAATCTTGCTTGTAAGACAGCAAATCAACTTATAAGAGCTCCTCTCCAGCTGTACAGCAACTTTGTTAATTGCCATTGAATTTCCTACAGTTTACAAAAGATGTAGATTAATCACCATTACCACTGAATTAGTATATTAACTTTCTACCTCATGTGACTTGAGTAATGCAACAAAGGTAGGTTAAAATGGTCTGTCTACTGTAGATGTGCCATGAGCAGTACCTGTGGCTTCCAGGCACAAAGTGTCCTCTATGAGACACACAGACCACTAAGGATTCAAAGGTTGTTCTGGAGTCTCATCTATGCTTGATGTTGATTACCTCTGCTATGGTAAGTATTAAAGTTTGTTGTAATGGCATTAAAAAAAAACCAAAACCAACAAAACACAAAAGGGAAAAGGGAAGGATGGCAGAGAGCAGGGCTTACCCTGTTCCTAGTTAAAGCAGCTCTATAAACAACAGTAGTATCTCAGGTCCGCAAAATTTGTTCACCTTTTTCACAAATTCTGGAAAAAACAGAGTTATTTTCACATTTTCTTACCTTGACTTTTCCCAGATTTTCCCAGTGTCTCCACAGCATGCATTCCAGATCCATTTCAGGTCTCCACTGCTGTTATTATTTAGGATAATATTCCAAATGCAATCCTACTCTAGTTAAATATCTTAATAAAATTAATATATTGCAAATATATCTGTAACTATCCCCTTGGAATATTTGATGCCCTCTGAAATGGGTTCCCGTTTAGTCTCTTGATACAATGGGAAGGTCTAGAAGAATAGGAAATAAAACACTGCCTGCAAACTCATGTCATGCCAGCTATTTCATGCCAAATGTTGTTCTCAAGCACCTGGCAAGCACAATTCATTCATTTTCCAAATGTCAGTGGCCAGCCAGCTCCTCAGGACATTCCCTCCCAACACAGGGACACTCGATAGGCACAATCGGGCAGTTTTGGCTGCCAGCCTTGTTCCTGTCTCACGTGCACGAACTGGAAGGACGGAAGCGCCTCTTGTTTCTGTTTTTGTCTCCCCAGTGGCAACTTTTTATGCTCTCCTTCCCATTTATTTTACTCTGCCACCAGTCTTTTCACAGTAGTTCAAGAGGGCTTTGACAGAGGCATATCTGGAATACTGCAAATACCCGGTAGGTGCCTAGATGCAACAACTGGTTCCTGCTGTGACATTCAAACCCTTAATGTCACTCTGCAAGCACCGAGCTCTGGGGGGCTGTAGGAGCCAGGCACGTGTGCAGGTCTCCTGTCAGCACCATCATTCACCACTGCCCTCTCCAGGACGCAGGGAGTGCTCCAGACCCAGGGCTGCTGGGGCAAGTGGAGGTGTCAGGAGGTCTCTGCCCCAGCCCAGGGTGCTCCAGCTTCCTAGCCATAGTCCACATCACCAGTCCTGTGCCCTAAAGCTTGCACCTACAGCTGGCTGGCAGCTGGAATGCCGTCTAAAGAGTGAACTGAAAGAAGCCTTGTGCCCACACAGAGGGTGTCCTCAGTAGGGTGTTTGTGTGCAGCCCGTCTCGCCGGCCTCGAGACGCAGGCTCGGCCCCTGTGTACATAATGCCGCTGTACACAAATGGGCTTTGAGGTTCTTGGACTCATAAATATGATGAAAAAGCACTTTTCATTTCCATCCAAAATAAATTCAAGTGATGCTTCTTCCTATGCCTGAAAATACATTTTTTTCAGTGTTTTCAGTCTCTCTCATTTAGTGTGAAGAATGTGAGATGTGTGAACACAGGGTTTTGAAATGTCAGCCAATTAGCTACTAGTCATGAGGTGAATTGAAAATATTTTTCTTTCTGCTTTTTTTCTTCACAAGATGACATCTCACCTATCTGAACACTTAGCAGTCCCTATTTCTGGCAGCCAAAGCCTCTGATTGACATTTTTTATGCCAATCACTGAAGACCTGCAATTTATGCAACCAAAAAACCTGCCCTGATGCTTAAAATAATTTAAAAAGACATTTGTACAAGTGGCCAGAAGCACTAATGGTAGAATTTACAGCTGTCTATATGCTCTATGCATCCTGTATTTTCACCTGTCTGGCAGCAGTGGACTACAGAAGTGCTCAGTCCCCAGGGTAAAGGATGAAGGTCACACGTCTACACTGAGTCTCTGAAACATCTCTGCTGCCTTCAGGCTGCTTGATGGCAAGAAATGACCAACTATTGGCAGAAAACAGTTACCTGCTGTTTCTTGTTGCCATAGAAGGATGGACACCAGACAACAAGTGCATGCATGAGCGTGTATTCAAAAAACCCCAACAAACTCCAATGCCCTACCATCTGATCCCACCTTCCATGAAAGAGGTGGGGCTTGGATGAAGCCCTAAATCCTCAAACGTGTGCGGGTGCCCACACAGCCTTTTGAGGACCTGGCATAAACTAATTAGCACTCAGGTAATCAGAGGAGATTGAGTGAAGTCTGGTTTACTAGAAGGGGTCTGTGGCTAAAAGTTGTCCTTGACCCTACATTTGTTCACCTTTAGGGAAAAGCCCATCTTTCCTCTCAGCATGGCCAGGCAGGAGACAGGCCAAAAGGTGTGTGGTCAGGAGGCAATGCTGATGCTTGGAGAACTGTTACTTGTTTGGAAGGAGGGCTGCATTACTGATTGTGCCTTTCAATAGTTATGTTCTCACCCTGGTCCTGGTGACATTTACACTAGCATATAGCAAGGAACAGCACCCTGGATACAATTAAACCCCAATGCAACTGCTAGCTGTGTCAAGGAGGAGGGGATGGCAGCACCTGATTACCAGCACATATGGCCATTGGTGTCAATGGAGCATTATAGTTTACTCTCTCACTGAGTCATCTCCCCTTGAGGAAGTTGCATGAAAATAACATTTCACAAGGGTGACAAAGACTGCAGAGATAAAAGAGAGTGAAGAATCTGCTAGCAATATTTCTGTAGCAAGCAGATGACTGAATGCATTTCCAAATGTTACGTAATTAGTGTGACTCACGACACCACAGTCTATAGAGCATATGCAACATTTGGTACAGCAGCGAATCACTGTAAATACCAACAACATTTCTGTACTCTGAGATCACTGGAGTCTGAGATGTCCTGAGACATAAACCTGCAGATTTGCATTAAGGTTCTTTTCAAATAGCTAGTATGATTATGCAGTGGTTAAATTTTTTGTTTGTTTGCTTTATCACACCTTTATGAAGAGCAGGAAACTCCCATTGTATAAAGTACTCTTCTTGGAGAAATTTTACACAAGGACTTAATAAAATGCACTGCAACCATGTCTGCATAACTAACTCTTTTCAGTGGAACTCAAGCCAGCCTGCTGTAACAGCAAGCTGTTGTTTTTTTGCAGATTTTGGACACAGATGTTTCCCTGAACATTTAATTATTAAAAGGAGGCTTCCTGATAACTTCAATTACTCCCACAATTTAAGAATTGTATCAAAGTCCACAGAGTACCTTCAGCTGAGAAAACTACAAAGATGGACACCTGTGGTGTTGCTGAACACCTGATGCTTCCTTGCTGTTGCTTTATGCCTTTGTCTCCTAAGCTGTTTTTGCTGTGCCTCAGTGTGCTGTTCTTGCAGGACTGCCTAAGGCTTCCCAGCCCACTTCCCATCTGTATTCCTTCCTGCATTGCAACCCTACATTTGTGGGGTTTGCCCGTTTATTCCCTTTGCTCTTGTGTGCCTTGTGTCAACCCCGACACTCTTCTTCACTCTCCATGGCTCACGTTTTCTTGTTCCTCCCATCTGCCTTATCCAAACATCCTCCTACTTTATTCCTGCAGTACACTCTCATTTAAGTTTCTTCTGTAAGTAAAGAACAACCCATTCTCTCGCCCCCCAGTTCCTTCCCACCACACCTCTAATTTTCAAATTCCATAATAATTATCATAGAATCACAGAAAATAGGCCATTAACGGACATTCAGCAATCTTTCAATCTGTAATCTTGTTCAGAGTAAACATTAAATAAATACTCTCATTCCTGTGGTAATCTAATTCAAAGATATTATTCTCATAATTAGAGAATTTTTCTTTATGGCTAACTTGGGTCACAATTTTCATGCAATTTAAGTTCATCCATTTTTTTCTTAATCGCTGTGGGCTTGGAAAGCGGCTTTCTAGAGCAGCTGTTTGAGTGCTGAGGATGTTGACTATGGTGACTTCTCAGTCTTCTATCCCATTCATATTCCCATCTAACAAACGCCACTTTCTTCTGGGTCCAATATTTTCCATTTCCTTAGTATTTTTTCCCTATAAACAATCTCTTCCCCTTCCTTTTAGCAAATATAGGTTCCTTATAGCTTCTCCTTTCCCCTTTCTTTCTTTCCCCCCTTTCCCTCTTTTCTTCTGCTTTAGATTTCAACATGTCTGTACCTCCTTGTCCCTAAAGATTAATTTCCAATCTTTCTGACAATGCCTGTTCTGCTGCATATCACTGGTGCATGTGGAGGCTTGCTGCAGCCTAGGCCAGGAATGTGTTGTCTTGGAATGGCAGGAATGCACGGAAGCCATCCGCTGTGATGTAAATGCCTTTCAATTACCTTCTCTTTGCAGAATGTCTTTTTTAATCCTGGCCCCTGTGAAATGCTGCTGGTGCTCTTCTGTCTTCACTGTTTCCATGGTAGCCGATCCCATCCTTCAGTGACTTTCTCGTCAGTGGCCTAAACAAAATCTAGAACTGAGCTGTCATAATTAAATGGAAGGCAGTTTATGATATTTTTGAAGACTTGGTGGTATTACATGATAAAAGTACCCTGCAGCTAAAACTGGGTAAGTAATTAAGCACCATTACCTTGAATGATGATGCTTTCTGAGGTATTCTGTGGAACATGTCCTGAATATAGTAAAATTGCTATGTTAAATAAAGTTAATGACACTGTTCCAAAAGTACAGAATGTAATGGTTTAATTAACCCAGAGTTACAGCAGCCTGATTTTAAGTAACTCCCTCTCCCTCCAGCCCCTGCCTTAACAGCACTCCTGGTTCAAGTATTTCACTTGTATGCCTCAGGAATCAGATCCAGATTTGGATTCTGACTGAAATCCCAAAATCAGAGCCTGTAGCTCCAATGATGATTCAAAACCCAGACCTAAATGCTTTCAACTTTTGGCAGATTTTGTAGGCCAGACTTAACATTTTCATAGACTGCCGTTTTCAGTGCAATATCTGACTTCTCCCTTTCCCTCTTCCCAAAATGTCTCTGAATACTAACCATGGGGTGTTCAGAAGTTGGGAAATGTTTAAATTTAGATCATCAGGTGTAGATGAAGAAACGTAAATATGATGCCTTGAGAGGCTGCCCTGGAAGAGAGGCTAGACAGAGCTAAGAGAATAAAGTAGGTATTTATTAGGAGGCCTCAAAGGATACACCTTGGGTAGCACAAGAGCCCGGCCAGGGCTACACCCAGGATGGACCCAAAATGGTCAGAAAAAGGATGACCAGTTACAAGGTCTCACACTTTTATAAGTTTTGGTCCTTTTGCATATTGGGGTTACTTGTCCAGTTACAGCTTTGGGTTATGAAGTCCCATCCTTCTTGTTTGCTCCCCTCAGTTCTTTGTTGTTTATACTTTTGTACCTGAAGCTCATAAGGGTTGTCCTTGGTCTCAAGCCGGAAAAGGATTGTTTTGTCTAACCACCCTGTGAAGAGAACTTACTGACACTTTATATGAAGCTCAGAGCTACACACCTAGGCAGCACAGAATGTGAGAAATATGAAAGTTAGAACTTAAGGCATCAAATATAGGCAGCCATTCTCAAAACTCTTGGTCAGTATCTGTGTTTTGTGGTCTAATACAGTGTCTCTGTCAAGCTGCTATTCAGTGAACCAGACTGCTCAGTAAAGTTGAGAAAGACACATTTCTTTCTCAAATTAATGTATTACCTCAAAGGAATTCAGGTACTGTGGTGGATTAACATACCTATTATTGTGAAATACAACATCTGAAACTCTACTCTTTGACTGTATTCTGTATTTTCTTCCATTTTGGAGAAATCAACATTAAGAAACACAGAGCTCAAAGCTCATGGCTTAAAGCCTATGATTCACCTATCATTTACTGCACTTTACTTAATTAGTATTGAAGGCACTTATGAACGTAAAATCTAGTCCTTGTCTAAATATATGTGACCCAACTTCTGCAGAGCTGCTTGATTAATCAGTATAAGACATGGAAGAGGACATATGTAAGCTCAGGCAGGAGAGCAACCCCAGATTTCCAACACAGGATGTATTTGATTCTGTCCAACAATCCACATGTATCTATATCAGGTCCAGAAATCATCCTACTGCACCATCCCAGGAAATTACAACCCTCAGACTCCTTGCTCTTCTAATTTGAGAATCAGCTTCAGCTGCATGGCCAATCTTTTTCCCAATCTTACTGTGGGAATTTGTAGAGGAATTCCTAACCCAGCTGATACCAGATGTTTTTCCTAATAATGTCAGCATTACCCTGGTTTCTATGAATTCCAAAGAGCCATCAGAAATCTCTGTGTATGACATCACTTTCAGTATTTTTCATTTCAGTTCCCACACACTGTATTTAAATCACTGTCCTGACACTGGAGACAATGAGAGTAGATTTGAAATTATAATACAGTTGCATAAACCAGCACCGACAGTATGCAGAGAATGGACCCAATGGAAACTGTGATACGTTTCCCAATGGAAACGTGCAGTTTGCTGGGGGGCAAACTGCAGGATAGATGGGCTCCCCAGCCACAGAGAGCTGAAAACACTGAACAAGTGGCCCACAGAAAACACAAGTTTCTGGAGCGAGTGGCTGAAGTCCTGGGGCAATGTCCACATGCAGGGCAAAACTGATTAAGCTGAATTTGTCAGAACTGGGAGGTGGGTGGGCAGTGAAGGACAGAAGATAATTAGAAAAACAGTGATGGCAGAGTGAAAGTACCACCACACCCATTTTTGCTGCTGGTAAGGAAAGTAAAGGGGGTTTTTTTCATTACTGAGAAAAACTCAAAACCCTCTTGAAGAAATGACATTCAATATACTGCCAGTTTGCACCTGAAATCTCCTAGATAACCAGTCCCAACAGATTGTGAAAAGCATTAGCTGAAGCAAGCACGTACTGGCATGATGAAATTTAGATTGTTGGGTTAAAAAAAGCTGTCTGTTCCCTGTTCTCCCCCCATCCAATCTTTGTAGCAAATAAAAGGAAGAAGCATGAGAGATTGTTATCAAATTCTGCTACCAGCTTTATTTTTGCTATTGGTTTTAGGGGGGGTGAGGAATTTGTTCTGCTGTTAAGAGTCATGGTCACAACATAAACTGTTCAGATAGAGGAAGTGGCTTTTTTCCTTCTAGTTTATAGCCACAGACATTATAGACTGTTTTTATTAAAAATGTTGAGTATGGAAATTGTATTTACCTCCTACAATGGTGGGAGGTGTAATGTATCTTAGTTTGCAGTTTCTACGAGGAGTAGGAAAAAAATGGAGATAGAAACCGTAGATGGCTCAGCTATAGCATGCTGGCATATACAGCTTCTTGCTCAGACTTCACATAATTTCTAGTTTTGGCTGTTTCTGTGAATATTAAATGAGAGAATGAGAAGACTACTTAATTTGAAAGGCTTATTTAATCTCCCTTCTCTTAATTTGCTTTGTTTACTGAATTACATTTCCATAGGAGAATGGCCTGTAGAACCGTCTCCCCCGACTAAACGGTTCAAATGAGCTATGAGTAAAACCATTCAGATACAGCTCACAACCATGTTTTATTAATAACAACTAAGACCGTTAGTGAGGCTCAGCATGTGCTGAATTCTCCAGACTTTTATCCTTGCATCTATGTTATTGTCAGAATCTTTTCATATTGTGTATCTTAACAGAGAATTTAATGTTACCACAGAACACCATTAAAAGTTATGTAAATAAGTATTTCTAGGTTTTTAATTTAACTTTCATAAAGAGGTGTTTACTTCTTTTAAAGTCAGCACTAGGCTGTATCTGTGATTTTTTTAAACATCTGTCTGTAGCTGAAAGGCAAGTTGTAGGCATCTCTCAAAATTTCTACTTTCAAAGTGAACCCCTCCTTTCGGAAAGCAAATGCCAGCAATTCCTCTGGAACTCTTCATGTTCCTTATTGCTTTTCTGATGAAAAGGCAAACTAATACATATATATACACACCAAGTAAAGAAAGGCCTTAAAAGCTATGACAGATGATTCTCTTTTTTTCTTCAGCCTGCAGCACCTCAGCCTTGCTCACTTGATGTCTGTGTGCACTGTACCTGTGGTTTAACCGGATAAATGGAACTGTCCAAGAAGCCAGGTCCCAGATTCGAGGGTGACAGAGCTCACTGCTTACTGGCACCTGTGGGCAAACACACAACTGTGCCAGGACAAACTACTTTGCCTGAGAAAAGCTTTCCTTGCTGGAAGTGGAGTGAAATTTTTCATGCTGGAGCAAATGTTGAAGCATTAAGTTGTACTGTGTGTCCATGGGTTTGTTTTCTTTAGGCACAGCAGATGCACGGCCACGTAACAGCACTTGTGATATAAACCACTGGTAAAAACATCTCAGATGTGAAATGATTTGAAAATGATGAGAACT